>CATIWF010029080.1:0-44982 GCA_949630135.1 Balakata baccata
AAAAAAATAAAAAAAGTTAGGAGGGGCTATACTTGCCTCGGCTCCTGATAATTTCACTTTTTATAGCAAAAATTCATTATTACTTTTTAATTTTCTTTGTTTTTTCAATTTAAATCTTACTTTCTTTTATTTCTTACAAAATTACTTTTTTTCCTAGAATCCAAATCTGCAATGACCTCATTAGTCAAGTGATAAAAAACACAAAGATCAAATGATAAATAATATAAATTATAATATATGAACCAAATTGATAAAACTTGTAAAAATAAATAAATACACTCAAAACCAAACAGTCTGCAAGAGGTAGAATTTCAAAAGCAAAAATTTCTTAATAATGATTCTTAAACTCAACCAAATTACCTTTTCACTGTCACCCACAAGTTTTCTTCCCAATTTTGCGTTCGGAGATCCCCTTGCCACAGTTTCAATGGCAGCTACTATAGCCTCAGCTTCGAAAGTGAAAATCAGTTTTTCTCATTGCATTCTATAAATAATTCATGGGGCTTTTTTTATTTATTTATGTCTTCTCTTTTCAAATTTGTACATGTTTGTGCTACCAAATAATTAAAAATTCAAAAAAAAAAAAAAAGCGGTCATGGCCTAAGAACAATAAGCAGAATGGCTGGGGATTTTGCTCTCTTTTTTGTCTTACAGCATAGTTGTGTTCAATTCTTTTTGAAATTAAAAAGTTAATTTCCACCAAATAAATGAGAATGATATTTTCCACATTTTAATTCTATTAGCCAAAATGATATGTCACCGCGTGTATCTTTCACGCTTTTAACTTTCACTTGAAATTTACATTTAGTATGGTAGTTTAAGTCGTTTGTCATGAGATTGAAGTGGCTGCTTAATCCAAAAATATAATTTAAGAGGCAATCTGAATAAAAAACAAATAAAATGAGCGATCTGAAAAAATTGGGGCTGGTTAGAGATTCTGCCAAACTAATATCATACTATTTCTGTAAGAATTATCAATATACATAAAAGCAAAATATCAATAAAATTAGTTTTTATTATTTGAAATGAATAAGAATAATTCAAAAGTTCAATATACCTAGGAGTAAGCAAAACCGAATCGATCACATTTTAGTTCAATTTTTTTCAACTACTCAATTTAATCGGTTTGGTATTTTCCAATAATTTCAATTTAACCGATTAGGTTCGGTTTGAAAGGATAAATTTTATATATAACAATGAGTGAAATATGAACATATTTTCATTAGTGGCATGGTGAAGTGAGATGTTATGCTTTTCCCTAGGTCTAGGGTTGGATTCCTCATGCAGTCATTCTTGGTTTCTTTCTTTTTCTTTCATTTACTGAATGTAAGGGAAAAAAAAAAAAAAAAAAAGACTCATGGGGCTCAAATCCAGGTGCCTCGATTACCCACATATGCTCCTACCAATATGCCACATTGCATTTTCTAATAGAAATTAGAGCTTAAAAATTATGTACTATAATAACTGCATTACCGAACCGAATTTTTTCGGTGAGGTTAGATTCAATTTTAAACTTAATTCAGTTCGATTTCGGTTAATAAAATTATAATATATTAATTTTCGATTCGATTTTTAATTGAACTGACTCACCTAAATATGCTTACAAAAAACTAGCACTAGGATCGGACTTCTTACTTCAGTCAAATCTTTTTTGATAAATAATAATAATGATGCCAAACAGGTAGATTTGCCCTAAACTATATCATCCGGAACAAATCACCACCTAGACTATAATTTAATACAATTAAGTCATTTAAGTTTAATTTCGGTCCAAGTAAACTCTAAAAGTTTCTTTCTGTTTCCTTCCGTTAATCCCAGCCATCCGAATTAACTTAATGTCATATTTTAGCCAATAGAATGATGACACATGCCATTTTTAACTTTTAGAAATAAAAAATGTAAATTAATTTTTTTATATTTATTAAAATAATAAAAACAATTTTTAATAATAAAAACTAAAATCAATCCAAATCTCATCAGTGAATATTTTGTGTTCCCCCTACTGGAATTTCTTGAAGAACGACAGCTCTACCCAGATGAACAGATCTTCAAGTCTAAGATCGAGCTTTTGAACAAGACTAACATGGTTGATTACGCCATGGATATCCATAAGAGCCTCTATCACACCGAAGACGTCCCTCAAGGTAACCTCTACTTGCTCCTTTGTTTACCTTAGCTGTTAGTCGTCCCTTCATGTCATGTGTTTGTGCGAATTTCTCTAGATATGGTGGAGAGGAGAGCGGAGGTAGTCGCCAGAATGAAAGCCCTGGAAGAGGCGGCGGACACCACTTGTGGCTCTTTTGCAGAACGCCAGCGCTGTTCAGGAGTTAAGGGCGGATAAGTAATATAATCTTCAGATGCTCAATGACCGTTACGAGGTTTGCAATTATGAGCAATTATAATGAAATGTGGTCTAAAGGTTTAATTTGGTAGAAGATGTATTTGTGGCCTACTCTGTAGAATTCACTGTGAAATTATAGTAGTTTTTCATAACTAGATTGAGCATCGAATTCGATGGAGGGAGGCTTCTGCAATCTTGGAATTGGTTTGTTTGTGGCGGCGGGAGGAGGGTGCGGTTGATTTAGGGTTTGTTTGTGATATTTATTATTATATAAAAAAAATTGTTTTGTTTTTTTTTTTTTTATTAAAAATTGTTTTTATTATTTTTAATAAATATAAAAGTTAATTTATATTTTAATTTTTAAAAATTGAAAAATGCCACATGTCATCATTCTATGCGCTAAAATATTAGCCTGAGTTGAGTTAACTTGGCTAAAAAATATTAGCCTGAGTTGAGTTAACTTGGATGGCAGGGCCTAACGGAAAGAAAAGTATAATTTAGGAGATAATTTGTTCTAGAAGGTATATAGTTTATGGGTAAATTTGGACGACGACAGTAATAATATTATTATTATTATTGCAAAATTGAAACAATTTTAGAATGCTTCAAAACCACCTTCAAGAATCATCCCCAAGTCTTTTTTTTTTCCAGTAGCTAGGCATGCTTTCATGCAAAAACTAATTTAAAGTGAGCTCTTTCCTCCTGCACAATACACATTGAGCAACAAGAAGTTTTCATGTTTTATGCATATCATCCTACTTACTTTCTCTCATTTAAGGTTTTTATTTTTGTCACAAAATAGTGTTAGAGACATCCCAAAGTAAACAGACAATAAAATATTTAGGAAGGCACGCACAAGTCGCCAGTTTTCACTTTTGACTTACCATATATGCATATGCGAAGGCATATGTACGAAGGCCCTTTGTTTGGTTTCACTATCTTCAAGTTTTATTCTTGTAGAGCTTAATTAGAAGGTTGCTGAAAGTGGAGTAACTGAGCCACAAATAATCTTCTCCTTTCTTCTGGTACATGCTTACAGAAAGTCCAATTTGGAGTTTTAAAACTTAAATTTAATGGAATTTTAATGTTTCAGGGTCATTTTCTTCCATTGGCACTAGCGCTGTTAAAAAAGAATGGGTATCCAATTAATTCATTTGGCCAATTCAAACCAATCTGGATGATGTTGGAGATTGCTCTTGAATATTTTAAAAACAGATGTTGAATTTTTTTTAATTAATTAAATAAATTTTTAATTTTTTATAAAATGATTTTTCAAACATGTTTTTAAAGTATTTATTCACCCGTTTATACCAAAAATAATTTTCAAAATTCAAAAAGGTGAAAAATACAAAATATTTTCCGATAAAAAAATTAAAAATACAAAAAATTTTCCAAAAATTGTTTTTTCTAAATATAATTCCAAACGGACGCTAGCTTTTGAATTTAAAGTGATTTATTGATAAATTGGATAATATTTATTTACTCAATTTATACTTTATGGATAGGGTTGGTTTAAAAAACCATTGGGTCGGGTTAGTTTATTTACCCTGCTCCTTTTTATATGCATTCCAGTTTGCCCCCTTTTTCCAATTCTTACTGCCGCAATCTGTGACCTCGACTCTTCACTCAGCATCTGCTTCATCCAAAAAAATCCAATTTCTGAGATTAATCGGTGGCTTTTTTGTGTTATTCTCTCGGTAAGGCCCTTTTGACTCTCACCTATTTCTTCTCTTCTGGTTTTGATTTTATAGCTTGGTTTATTCTTTTACTTTGTTTTTGGTCATATAGAAGCTTTTTGCATTGGCTTATACATGTGGATATCACCTAATCTGGGTCTAGGGCATTGGCTGTGGATGAAAACATAACGGCTTCTTAAGGAATTTCGCTTGTGTGATTTAGTTCTTCTTTCTTTGTTTTCTTAGTTGTTTTCATATTGTTGCTGGTTGTAACTGTCGACCTTCTGTCAAATTTGCAAATTTAATGTCCGTCTTTCTTTGTTGGATAGGAATGTTCTTTGAATTCTGCCTTAGAAACTATTCACATGGTCCTGGATTTGTCGTTTTGCTGCACCATGATTCTATATATTTCTTGAAACTTTCCTTCAAATCCCATCTGGAAATGAATAAATTTATTCATTGGCTTGAACAGGAATTGTAATGTATTTAAGTCTTTTTTTTCTTTTTAAGATTTGAAATGTATTTAAATTATCAATGTCATGATTTTGGTCAAAATTCAAAATTTTAGCTGGCCTATTTGAATAGAAACTTAGGATGAATTTTCAAATATAGCAATCTCGAATTTGGCTCCGATAACAATACTGACCTATCAATGCAAAATGCGAAAATGATCCTTAACATTTTATAAAATAAACATAATTTTTTCAATTGTAGTAAAAAGAAAAAGTCATGGTGGGAGAAGTGGGGAGAGCATTATGATGGTAGAGGATCTGTTCTTAACTAGCTTTCTCACGTTATACTATATTTTTTTATTGGATTCTAATTGCACTTCTTTTTTGGTAATTTATCAACTTGTTTGAATGACTAGATGACTGTTGTGATAGTCACTCTGAAGTGTTAGGAAATTTTTGTTATCATGTTTATGTAATTATATATGATATATGACTTGAAAACTTGGTGTTATAATTGTCTTGAATAACATTAGTAGAATATGTCAAGCCTATATGGTAGACACAAGGATGTTCAATATTCTAATTTCAAACTCAACTATTTTTAGCTTGTTGTTAGCAAGGGAGATTGAAAATATGTATTGCAGTTTGTTGCTTGTGTTATTTGCTTACTTTTTGTGTAATTTTTTCTTGCAGTGCAAAACACTTCTTCATGAGGGTAACCTATTTTTGAGGGTGACATTGGGATGGATGTCAATAATGGTGTTAATAAAGGAGATGGTAAGAAAAATAAATTTGGCATTTCGCAAGAAAAGTGCAGTTTAGTTAGAATAAATATGTCTCTTGATGTGATAAGCGATAATGAATGTTCAATTAGAGAGCATAATGACATGGGTGATAAAATCTTGCTCTATGGCTATGCTTTTCTTGGGAATGATCCTCATACTTCTCTTGCTGATTTGTCCAACAATCACATTGTTTATTCAACTGAAGGAAGCCATGATATTGATATGGAATTGCTGTAATAAATGATGCTTGTGGTAATAGTTTGAGTCCAGAAATTGACTCTAATAACATTTTTGGTGGGTTGATTGACATACCAAAATATTATCCAATAGATCATATTTCGATTGAGTCTCCTATTTTGTTTTCAACTGAATAGTAGACCAGTTTTAATAATGCTCTGTCTAGTGTTTATTTTGTTCCTTCTACATCTTAACAAAGTCATCATCGGAATTGATCAAGAATAGTCTATGGATGATTTTTTTTAAAAAAATTTCATGGGTTTCACATTCTTTTCAAATACACTTCATACCTTCAACTGATGTAGAGATTTAGGGAAACTTTTGAGAGAATTCTAAGTTGAGGGAAGCAACATTAATATTAGTAATATTGAGCGAACTTGGCCATACATTAATCCTGAAAGACAAAACTTGGAATTCATTAAGTAGTGGTGAGTTATAGAACATCATACTTAGCATTGAAATGATTTATCTGTTGGTTTCAAATTAAATTGCCTTATGCCTGATCTAGAAAAGGCTAAGGCAATGTTAGCTTTTTGTAGCATATGCCTCCAAATGGAGGAACTGGAGATACAAAAACAATTCTCTTGAAGCTCAACTTTAAAATTTAATAAGTAGGATGTAAACTCTTGATTTAGAGCATAAATCTAGCATAGAAGAACTTGAGTCCAAATTTTTTGCTAGTATATTTAACTGATGTCTGCAATATTCTTGATAATATTGTACAAAGAGTTAGGTAGTGCAATATGTCCGATATTATCAAAAATATCGCAAACATCGATTAAATACACTGGCAAAAAATTTGGACTCAAAGTCAAGCACTTCTATGCTAAATTTATGCTCTAGATCAAGAGTTTCTATCCTACTTATTAAATTTTGAAGTTGAGCTTCAGGAAATTTTTTTTTGTATCTTCCATTCCTCCATTGGGCGGCGTATGATACTAGAAGCTAACACTATCTTGGTTTTCTCTAGATCAGGCTTGAGGCAATTCAGTTTGAACCCAACAAATAAACCATCCTTAATACTACGTATTATGATCTATAACTCATCGTTACTTAATGAATTCTAAGTTTTGTTTTTTAGGGATAATGCATGACCAAGTTTGCTCAATGTTGCTGAGATTAAAGTTGCTCTCCTCAACTTAGAATTCTCCCAAAAGTTTCACTCAATCTAGCATATTAGTTGAAGGTATGAAGTGTGTTATATTTGGAAAGTATGTGAAAGTCTTGAAAAAAATCATTCATAGACTGCACTTAACTAGTTTTGATGATGTCCTGTTGAGATGCAGGAGGGAGAAGACAAACACTAGACAGAACATTAATAGAACTGGTCTGCCACTCAGTTGAAGACAAATTAGGAAATTTAGTTAAAAGATGAGCTATTGGACTCCACTTTTGTATGTCGTTCAATCTGTCGAAAGTGTCATTAAAGTCTATTTCTAGATTCCAACTATTAGTACAAATATCATTTCTTGACATTAATTCTATATCACTGTCATGGTTTCCTTCCGCTGAATAAACAATGTGATTGTTGGACAAATCAGCAAGAGACGTATGAGGATCATTCCCAAGGGAAACACAACCATAGTGCAAGACATTGTCACCCATGTCATGATGCTTTCTATTTGAACATTCATTATCACATCAGAATGCATATTTTATCCAACTAGACTGCACTTTTCTTGTGAAATATCAAAATTATTTTTCTTATCATATCCTTTATTAACACCTTATCGAGATATTGCTCCATATCAGCTCCATCAACTCTGTTAGATATGTTACTAACAACAAACTTTTTATTAACTGCGTAGCTAAGCTTCTGTTCTTTATTAAGGAGTGAATAGCCTTCATTAAGTTCTGCCACTTCTGCACATCCCAATTGAGCAAATGCCTCAATAGATCTTTCCTGTTGTCTTGGTTGGTTGTTTGAAGGCAGTTCCAGTTCCCATGGTGACACTCTTTCTGGAAGAATGTTTGAAGCTTGGAGAAGGTTCATCCCATTGAACCTAGTAGAATACTGGAATGTTATCTTGAAACTGGACACTTTTTTTTTTCATCAGCATAAAGTTGCAAGTAGAATAGCTGAACTTGGAAGAAGGGCATAGGTAAAGGTGACAAACAAGAGAGCTTTTGTATATCTTGAAGCATTCAGTCCATTATCACAATCAAAGAAAGTTTGTAACACCATAGGTAAAATTGATTTTCTTACTGTTTTAGAAATTTTGTTGAGTAATTTTAGTTATGATGCAGAAGTTTCTATAATTCTTTATTTCGGTGATTATGCAAGATAATTTATTTGCCTTTAAGCTTTTTGGTTCGTTCTAACATCTTAAAGCTCTTGCAAATTATATTTGTCCTATTTGTGATTTTCTGAGGTATGTATCTGCCTGAATAATTTCAATTCTTGCAGACTTAGAGAACAATTTCTGTCTGCTGAACAGGAACTTGCTGCTGCCAAAGGCCGTGAACGGGCATTGTAAAATTAACTTTTGAAGGAGATCAATGATTCCCAGGAGAGGTTGAAGAGACAATTAGCATCTTGCAGTAAACTTGAGGTAAACCTATTGGGTTTAGTTAATGAGATAGGTTGCCTGATCCTGATCTTCTCCTATGCTGCTGTTTTACTTTAAGTATCAAACCGATAGGTTTACTCTTGCAGTAAACTCGAGGTGAACCTATTGATTTACTCTTGCAGACACTACAATCAATTATTGCATTTTGTTTCACATCATTTATTCTTTTTACTTTACATGATTGGAATTTGGAAGTCATTTAGTCAAATTAAGTGCATGAAATTGTCTAGTGTTTTTGCTTCATGAAAAGGCTGATATTGTTCATAAACTCAAAGAGGGAGAAGACAACAGTAATTCTTTAAGAAAGATGGCGACATTACTGAATTACTTTACCAGACATGTCCAAAGTCATTTTCTCCACCTAATTCTATTGAACTATGTCCAGATCAAATCACAAATTAGTGGTTCTTAAATTGTATGGGTATCTCAGCAGTTTCTTTTTTTTTTCCCTTCTCGATTGTTCGTTGGATGCTACTTCAAACGGATTTTTACATGTTCATCTTAATGACTTCATAGTGATGAAGGATGCATTCGAACTTAAGAAAAGAGTAATCCTAGAGAAGAACCATAATCCATTAATTTGTTGGGTTCGCTAGTCACACATCTAAATTATGCAATGACCTTAGCTATTTTGCCAAGGTGCAATTCTGGTTCATGGTACTTTATATATCATGGACCACAGTTTTTTGATATGAAAAATTAGGCCATGTTTGCTAACCTACTTCAATGAAATCAAAGAGTTTCTATAACCAACTGTTTTGAGGTGTTTCATTGCACTTTCTTTGACAAATTGTTTGTTTATGGTGTGAGAGACTGGAACAGCACAGGAGAGAGGTGATATTATGTTGGAACATCAAGTCCCTGGATGAGACTAAAGGCTTAGATATAACAATTTCATTAGTTTTGTCCCATGTCATTTGATTAAGACGCAGGGAGTGGAGAGGAGGAACGATTTTGGACAGGGCATAAACTGCTTACCTAGAACAAAAATTGGAGATGAAGGAGGTTAATTTCCCTGTTCTATCTTGTATTATCCCTCACCCAATTGCAGAGAAAGCCATGACACCCAAGAATCCCATCACAAGTGAAAAGAATGTTTGAAATATTTGGTCCAAAGAAATGCCTCTCATTATTCATCCCACCAGCAAAATGACCATCCTCGCTATTGCCACTACCACTGTTGACTTGATTGTGACAGTCATATTTACCTTTGCTGCTATCACAACATCCATTGCAATGACTGCTACGACCACAGTCATGCCATTGGATTTCGTACCATTTCCACACCCACTACTGCTGCCAATGTTCTAATAATATTCTTATTTCTTACCACAAGAAATGCATGTATTACTAATTATATGGAAAGGTTATATTGAACTAATTAAGTTTTGAGGTCTCAATTGTTGCTACTATCAAAAAGTCTAATGACATTGAGTCAGTTTTTTGTTCTCGAGTGCTAATTTTTGGGATAGATGATTTAGTGCCAACATTTTAATATCAACTGCCTAGATACTCTGTCCTTTGTTTTCATTTTGCTTAGTTACCTGGCTGTTTGACTTCATTTGCACTGTTGTCATATCTTGAGCCGTTTGACTTTCCTTTCCTTCATTTCCTTCAGGCAAATTTGGAAAATGAAAAAAAGCTTTGCAGAAAAGCCAAGTCGTCAGCTGCTTCTGCTGAAGAGAAAGCAAGTATTTTGGAGGGAAAACTTGCCCAGCTTTCTGAAAGCACATATATGTATATATATATATAGAGAGAGAGAGAGAGAGAGAGAAAGCATCTTAATAATGAGCTTGTGCATCTCCAAAGAGATTCAAACCTCTCTCTTTCCAGGATAACTGCAGATGTAAGTTGAATATATGGATTTTCTACAATTATTTGTGTTTGGGCTTATAAATTTTAACTTTAGAATTTCTCTTCTGCATAGCTTGAAAAAGTGGAATGCAGGCTGAAAAAGAATTAGAACTATTGAAGGAGCAACTGGATGGTCTAAGATTGCAGTTAAATGAGGTGCCTTATATGCATCATCTTCTCTCTCTCTCAAGTTTTTGCCACTTGTATTATTCACTTCAACTCTTTTTGCTGTTTTCTCGTGTTTTCAACTGTACTTACTGAGTGGCATTCCTAGATTAGTTTAAATCTCAAACATTAATAAGTTCATCTCATATGATGATGCTACAAAACTTATAGCTCTCTCTTTTTGTTACTGGAGTGATATTTGCCGATATACAGAGTACATATTTTCTACTAGCGTGGAAGACATTGATTTGTAATATCTCAGTGTAATGAGCCTCATTATGTATGGAATTTTTAACATACAGAAAGATTTCATCTATTTCTGTTAAATGCTTCTGTTTCTGTTAAGTGAGGCAAATGCACGTTTGAAACAAATGGAGGTAGCTCTGGATACTGCACAACTTGGAAAACAGAATGCTGAAACTGAGGATCTATTGGTTAAAGAGAAAGCAGAAGGCTTGAAATTGGAGGTCAATTGGATTGAATTGATGGTAAGTATTGGTAAGATTTTTGTCCGGCTCTCAAGTTGTTCTGACATTATTCCTTTTCTGTTGCAACTTTTCCTTTTTGTCATTACAAACTGATTCTCGGCTCTGTTTTGTCAATTTTATTTTACTTTTATTTATTTTTGTTGTTAAGTGCTGTTGACTTGATTAAATACATGAAAGTGAAGTAGAAGATTATACATACATAAGTTTTCTTGTCCTTGGCATTTCATTATTCCCAGCTTCAGGCTTTGGATAAATTTTTGTACATTTGGTTATATATAATACTACCAATAGCTTCTGGGTGAATTTTTATTTAAATTTTAATTTTTTGAGCCTTACATCTTTTAGCTGCGTGCTTGTGCCTATAACAACTATGACCATCATACGGAAAGGGATCTGATTGCAATTTCAGAATTCACCTTTTGCTTCCAGTAAATGACTGTTTGGGAACCGAGTAAAAAGAGGAAATGAAGAAGTGCTCATCTGGGACTTCCATTTCTATCGGTCATAGAGTTTCCTAGTTAATGTCCTAATGTAGAAAAGTGGTTCTTAAGTGGAAATTCCAAGAAGGGGTGAGCATCGGTTCAAACCGAGCCGAATTTCAATAAACCGAACCGATACATAAATAGAAAAATCAAAGCGTATCGAAATGAAATATTTATAATTGATAAAATATTATGAATTATACTTAACCGAACTGAAATATTTTAGTTTCCGTTAAATCGGTTTGTAAATTAATTTATTAATTAACATAAATTATAATTATTATCATATTTTATCAATTATAAAAAATTAAAATCAATCATAATAACTTTATTAATTAATATAAATTAAAATCAATTTTCATAAGTTTATAACTTGTCATAAGCTAAAATTAAAACTTTATAAAATAATATAAATTAAAATCAATTATTATAATTTTATGAATTACCATAAAATTAAAATTAGTTAACACCAAAATTGTTATAGTTTATGATTTTATCAACTATCATGCAACAAAATTAATTATTATATATAAACTATAATTTTTTTTGATTTTATATAAAAATTAGAATTAACTACTATATATATATATAATTCATTCGATTTGGTTTAATCCGTTTTTTCAACATTTTCAACCGAAATGAATAAACTAAAAATTTTAAAAATAACTAAACCGAATAAACTAAAAAACCGAAATGAATAGACCGAATTTAATATGATTCGATTGGATTTTGCTCACTCCTAATTCAAAGTGGTTAATTAGCAATGACATGGATAATTAAGGTTGTTTTGCCGTTATTAGATTTAACAGTTGCAAATGGAATGACTATTGTGTTAAAAAATTAAAATTTAAGTAGTTTTCTATTACAAATAATAGTTAGTTTTGATATTGAATTATTACAGGTCAAATAATTAAAAATAGTATGTGTAATTCAACCGTCCTACACAATACACATTGAGAAACAAGTAGTTTTCATGTTTTATGCATATCATTCAGATGGCTTCTAAAATTACTGCTGAAGACAACAAATCAAGTTTATGTGATTGTATGAAAAGGATATGCACCCGCCTAGACGGCGCGATTGATGAATACCTTTTTCACCATGCTGCAGAACTGACTGTAATCACATAGCAAAACGAAGACATCAACAACCCAAGAGAGCTACATTAATTTTCAATTGAAAAGAAAAATAGACATTCTAAAAAACAGGATAATGGTATGAGGTCCAAGCCGAATCAACTTACTGCCATGGATAATCCTCAACCATCTTCATTTCACCTCCAGCATCAGTGTAGACAACCAGCTATTGCTTTGTGGATCCACTGAGTTCACCTTGTATTTCAAACATCACCTCTAGCTCCCGCAGCAGGTCCTTATGGCACGTAAACATAGTCAAATCAACAAATCTTCCGACAAGAATACCCTGCATGCGAACCTAGAAACGTAGTACATAGGCAGTCAGGCAAATGTGGCCAATCTGCAACTGCAGCACACCGTTAGTAGGAAGCATTATCCATTTTCACACCATTATTTGACTTGATGTAGTATTGAATTCGCAGTAACTGTGGTTCTAATGGAAAGAGAGAAGCCCCAGAAAAAAATAATAATAATCATATACGTTATTGAACTTCACGTGACATGAATTTTCATTCAGAAATCTTCAGTGCATAAGAAATTGGTAATCGAACGATGTATGTGTTTTAAGGAAGCTAAAACTTGATTCTAGCAAGAAGCAAATCAGGAATCCAACATGGCAACCAAGACAAGGTATCACAGCACTAAGAGTCCGCGTTGGACACAAGACCACGTCTAAAAACCCCAATTTTCTATCTTTCTTTAATATATATCAGAACCTAATTGAATCTTAAGTTCAGTTTTTCACCTGAACCAGGTAAGCTTAGTTTGATTGCAACTAATTATTCTTCAACAAAAGATAGGATAACAGTCACTGCTTATCCCAGAACGTTCGCCCATATCCTATGTGGAGTATTTGGAACTAAAATCTTGCAACCAAGTGCTTAAAACAGATTTATAGTTTCTAATCAGGCACATTTTGTCAGTTTTTCTTTCCATCATGCTAACATATATGCTGAGCTCCTTCTTTATATAAATAACATGCTGAAATTTTGGAAGAATTAGACTAAAAAAGTTTTACAGAAGTGCTTGAGAATGGGAGCTCAAGGTTTCTACTTTGTAGTACCATCATGATCATCTTCAAATATGATAAAACTCAAAATTGTTATAATAAATATTAAATAGCAAATTGTTTTAAAAATAAAGAAATATAACAAACATATTTCCAAACCAGTACTTTATCTAGAAAAGTATGGTTTCCACATCAATGCTCCTCTAAGAAATTCCTTGAAATTGTTGTTCTGTATAAGCACTTGATATTGATTGGAAAAGATTGAAGTTCAAACACTCAAATATAATTTAGATATATCCCAAAAATATTGGGAAAAGTAAACTTCTGTAAACAAGATGAAAATTATTACAGAGTTGATTCGCAAGCCAATTATATATGCAAAAAGACCAAAGAAACTTTCTTTTGTGCACGTGTTAATTGGATTGCTTTGCAAATCCTCCAGAAGCTCACAACTTTTTGAGGGAAACTCAGCTCGGCTAGTATTGGATGCATCGGAAATCTCATCTGAACCAGCATTTGAAGACTGAGTTTAGCATTCACCAACAACAGAATCAACAGATTCGGTAACATTTGCTGATTGGCCAATGGAAATCCTAGTCGGTGAAAACTGGTCTTCGAAATGGTAGGGGAAGCAGATAATGAATACAGCTCATTGTAGGGGCAAATGGGAGCCCCAACTGGGAATATCCACGTACCTAGTGCACAAAGAAGCAAAAATTTCAGTATCAACACAAACATATGAAGTACAAACATACTAATGGGAATAACAGCATACCATGATCAGGTGCAGAAGCAAGAGGTTCCAATTCCCATGGCGATTCTCTTTCTGGGGGCAAAATTGGAAGTCCATTCCATGCATCCCATAAAACCTGGAGGAGATGATACCAGTTACTAGCAAAGGCAAAGGGGCAAGAACAAAAACTAGACCTACATGAAAAGCTGGAATGACACAATGATCCCGGGAACCAAAACCAAAATGAAGTTGGAAATACAATATGGCACATAAAAGAAAAATATAAGGGGAACAAAAGAACAAAGGTCTTGCAAGACATATATGGACGCCATAATTCATACAGTTACCAAAACATCTGAAGATATATGACAAAGAGAGTTCTCAACCTTTAAGCATCGCCATTTAGAATCTGACCATTTCTGCGAAATAGGTCCAATATCAACAATTGTGCACTGGAAGCCGTAGTTTCATAAAAATAACTCTCAAACGAAAATGTTTCCAAATTGTCAAACAAATTCTAATCTAAGATAAGATGAAACCTCTTTTCCAAAACTTGATCAACCTCAAATCTCGTCATAAACCTCATGCCAATAGAAAGTTTGTCGTGCTGAGCTTCAAGGTACTTGTCAACTTTTACAGTGAACTCAGATTGGCTTATTCTGAAAATAAAATACTTACTCAGCAAAAATATCTATCCATTTATGAAAGAAGCATATTGACAATAAACAATGTTCCCATATGGACTTCCAAACCCCTAAAAAAACTGTAACCAACTAGGAGGGAAATAAGGAAAATGACACTCCTGATAGCGCATCGAGAAACTGAAAAAATCAAGCATATTGATTGCCTTTGTTGTAATCAGATAAGTAGATAATGAGCAAATGATACCTCAACTTGAGCAAGTCAAGAATGCCCTCAACAAAATGATAAAAAACTTGCTAATATAAATTAACATTTCAAGAAAGCCACTATATTTTGAAGAAGCTTAACAGGAACAGGAATAAAAGTTAAATTAACATACAGAAGTTCCAATTCCAGATGGAACCAAACTGCAGCACTAATGATTTTCTATAATTCTTCCTCTGCCTTGATCACTTTCAGCGAGCCATTCATAGGGACTTCTGCTTACTTGGTATTAGTAATCAGCTAATCAGATAGCTACTTAATTTATTTCACGTGTTTCTTACTAAGAGAATAATAATGGACCACATTAAAAAGTGCTCCTACATATTAATTATTAATTCCAGTAATTTTTTTTGAAAATTAGATTAATAATGAAGATAAGTCCTACCAAACAACCTAGCACATCAGGAAATCTGTTGATATAATTAGTGGTTGAGTATAATGCGGTTATTCCATTAACAACCTGATAAGCTCCAATATACCACTCTTGTGCGTGTAGAAGAACTGAAAAGTAAGGAATGGGCTTGTCAGTGGTTATGGGCTTTCTTTGAGATGGAATTGTTGCTGAACTATTGTGTTTTAATTTGTGAGAAATTCTAGTGCGGACTGCTGCTGGATAAGTATTAGAGGTTTGTCTCTAGAATGTTCAGATCTGAGTTATTTAAGGGGTAGCATAGAGATTTGTGTTTGAGGCTGGTTGTTTAGGGATGAGTGATAGAAACTATAAATAAGGGCAGATTGTTTAGGAGGAGATTATCCAGCATATATCGTTAATGGTACTTGTGACTCGTGGAGAGAGCAAGCCTCTCGAATGCTTGTATTTCCATTTTATTTTTATTCGATTCCAGATTCAGTCAGTTTTCTGACCAGTTCCTATCACAACTACTAAACCAGAAACTGCGTTAATTACCAGTTCCTATCACAACTACTAAATCAGAAACTGCCTGCTTTTTTGATTTATACATGTAGTTATTTATATCAGAAGACAAACCAAATAAACACAAAATTAGCTCTCTCATTATTTTGCATAATGTGGCAAAGTACACACACCTTGGCTTGTAGGAAATAGAGTAAAGAGATAGAGTAGAAAGGGCATGAAAAGCAGCAGCAAGAACCCCAATGCAAACGCTTGAAGTAAGAGTCAAAAAGAACAGCTCATTCGCTTCAATCTCTTCACTCCAACACGAAGCCTTCCTCCTTTTCCCCTAAAAGAGTATCTCAAATAACAAGTTTCACAATGAGTTTTTGCTAATAAACGCAAAAACTAAAAGAGATAAACTTGCCTTTAAGAAGATGAGTGAATCACCAGCCCGTAACATTTTTGACTTCATAAAAGCACTCCACCCAATGGTGAGAACGTGATGCTCGGGGTTGCCTGTGACATGTTTTGAGACAGATCTTAAAATTAAAGCAGAGTTATTCTGCATGCTGCTTTGTAGTTAACACGCATGAAATATCGTTTAACATATGGAACACTTTTAAACAAGAGGATACTCTGAGGCAAGCATTAAAATAATAGAATATTGAAAGTTGATACAATAATTAGCAAAACATGAAAAGGAAAAGAAGTTATTTCCAAAACGACAGACTGGTAAATATTGAAAAGTTAATACCTTTGAAGATAACTATACCATCTTATGGTAATTATTTATAATCCACAAAACCTCTTGCTTAAGAAGAGTGCCTCGGTTGAGGGGCAAAAGAAAAGCGGGAGGAGGAGAAATCTATTCCATAAACCCCTTAGAAAAGCTTTCTGAAGAAATACCTAGGGGTTGAAATTGATTGCCTGAGATGCTCCTGTTTTGTGCAGTATTTGAAATGACAGATATCTTCATTCTTTATGATACCATGATACAGAAATTACAATTTGAAGAGTTTCATATAGGATCCCACACATAGGTTCCCTCTGGATAAATTATATTTCGAAAATTTGTTGCATTGAATATCTAATCATCGAAAGCCTCAAGAAAGGCAAACCATATGTACATAATAGTAAATGACCGCCAATTCCCAATGCAGCATAATTTCGATGTAGATCAGTGCATATAGTGTTAGCAAAAGGCACAGGTCACCAATTACCTTCATTGCTAATTTTGATTTGGTCAGCGTCCGATATTTCCGAATAAATTATGTAAGAATGGGCATGACATTTTATAACATAAACTTTTTATCCAATATTAACATTTTATTTGGTATCAAGCGTTAGAAACGAATAGAATTAAGCATAGAATCATGTTGGACTTTTTGAGAAAGAATAAAGAGTAACAAGACATGATGAACTTATGGAAATTTTATTGAACTCACACTTTCATTCAATAAATGAGCCTATTTATAAGCTTACAAAATAACAAAAATAGAAAAATAATTACCTAGAAATCTCAACTAATTGAAATAAAATTCCACTACTAACAATAAAATTTGAACCATAATTTAAAAACTTAAACAAAAAATATTTCTGGATGCAATCTTAACAAAAGATATGAAATTTTATTTTGATTTGTTTTTGAATCATTTCCCAACATTCTCCCTTGATTCAAAAACTCATTTTTTGTTGATTTTTGTTAGAGCATTTCTTTCCAATCATTGATGCACTTCTCATCATTTCCTTTGAAGCACCTCTCTTTAATTTATTGATGCACTTCTCACCATCTTCATACCATTATTTTCTTGGAGCATCTCTCTCCAATTCTCTAAAAAATATTTCTTCTTCTTGTGCCACATTTGCTTGCATCTTTTTAAATTTGCAATATTTTTGCACATATCCAAATTTGTTGCAATTGTAACATTGTGGTTTACCTTTCTACCAACAATCCTTTTCATCATGTGTGCTGGAAATTTTTCTTTCTTTGACGATGGCTTGTTCATTCCTTCATTTTTTGAATCTCAAATTCTCTTTTAAGATTTAAAACCTCCATCAATCTTGTTTGGTTACTGTCCAAATACTCATTTTTTAGCAAATCTCAGACCTCTTTATGAGTTTCACATGACATAATATTACTGAAAATATTTTTAGAAACTGAAGAAAAAAGACATATTTTTGCCTTGAACTTCTTTGTTTTTTCTTCACTATAACTCTTAATTTGTGGCAATATTGGATTGATAGGCAATTTAGTGACTTCCTTATTAGTTTCAACCACATCTCATAAATTAAAAGCTTGCAAATATGATTGCATATTTACAATCCATAATTGATAATTTTCTCTTGTGAAAATAGGCGCAAATTATATCTTCCACCCCGGTCCAGGATGCATTATAGACCAGGGTCCAATTGGCATGTGTGAATAGCAATGACAATATTGTAAATATAAAGGTTCATTAAATTATTAAGAAATGATCATTATGAATAAAGTAAAGTTTCATTGGTTTATTGAAAAATATTCATTACGAATAAACTGAAAATTCATTATGAATAAACTAAAAGTCTGTTAGTTTATTAAGAAAAGTTTATTACGAATAAAACAAATATTTATTAGTTTATTGCAAAAATGTTCATTACGAATAAACTAAAGATTCATTACAAATAAACTAAATATTTATTAATTTATTAGTAAAATATTTATTAGTATATTTTTATTTCTTTATATATTTAATTTAATGGATAAAAAATAGATATTTATTAATAAACTAATGAACTTTTAGTTTATTCATAACAAACTTTCAGTTTTATAATTATGAACATTTTTCAATAAACTAATGAACATTTAGTTTATTCGTAATTAACCTTCAATTTATTCGTAATAAACATTTCTCAATAAACTAATAAATCGTAATTTTATTTGTAATGAACCTTCAGTTTTATAACAAATGAATTTTTATTGATAAACTAATGAACATTTATTTTATTTATAATGAACCTTTAGTTTATAACAAATTATACTTTCTGAAAAAACTAATAAACATTTACTTTGTTTGTAATGAACTTTTAGTTTATAACAAATAAACGCTTCTTAATAAACTAACGAATATTTTACCTAATGATAGATGATGAATATTTACAAAAATGTCACCGTATTTTAATAACTGTGTAAATTTGATTTATTTACAAAATTGTCATCGCCTCTCACACATGTGATGGGCTTTGGTTCATAATGCTACAGGGTCCATGACATAACAAATCGAAAATAGGAGGTGAGGTGAAAAGAAATGTGTTTGAACCCAATGATCAATAATGCTCTGATACCATATTAGAATTTTTGAGAAAGAAGAAAGAATAAGACATGATGAATTTATGGAAATTTTATTGAACTCAAAAAGTCACTGCATTTTACTACTTTCATTGAATAAATGAGCCTATTTATAGGCTTACAAAATAACAAAAATAGAAAAATAATTACCTAAAAATCTCAATTAATTGAAATAAAATTCCACTACTAACAATAAAATTTGAACCATAATTTAAAAACTTAAACATCAAATATTTCTATATGCATTCTTAACAAAAAGATATGAAATTTTATTTTGATTTATTTTTTAATCATTTTCCAACAAATGACGTGATACCAAAAGAAAAACAATTCTAGGTAGAATTCAGATAAATACAGATAACAGATTGCAACTATTAATTGTATTTTTTTGGACATCATATTGGAAAATAGCAACTCTGTTTACCCCAACAAATGTGATGGAAACACCACTCCTTGCCATGAATATCAGTTGCAACCAATTTTTGTGAAGGTTCCAGCGGAGACATATCATGAACAATAAAAGGAGACACACAACAGACAGGAAACAAATAATCATGCAACGAGGAATTCTAAGATACATCCATATAATTTACACCGGATGTCTTAAAACCATTGGATTATTAACTTTTAATCTCATCCGTTGATAATAAGTGGTTGAAATTAAAAGTTGATGATCTAATATTTTTAAGATATTCGGTGTAAATTACACAAGTGCACTACAGAAGCCCTCGCAATACAGAGCAAGAAATGGAAAACAACAACACTATTAAAATCCAGATGCTAACCAATGTAGGGAAACAAGTCTCTGCATATATAACTCCGGTTCAATAAGTAAACCTCCTGGGGTCCTCAAGTCTGAAACGGTGAGTGTTTTACAAAATGACTGAACTGTATGTAGTTCACCTTCTTGGAGTTGAGGAACAGAACTGATAACCTCCGTTTGCTGATACATAGAGGGCAAAAGTTGATAAAGAATGGACACAGGGAACGAAAGAAAAGGAAAAATATATCCAAGAGCAACAATATGCTTCAAAAGCCTTTTTTGCAAAATAAAGGTATTAATAACGCTACCTGAAAAGTAAAAATATATTTAAAAAAACCTACTTATCATGAAATATCAATACAGAAACATTAATTTGAAGGAATTCATTATCCATAACAAAGTAATACTATTCCGTATAACATAATAACAAGAGAATTAAATCAAGTTTTTAAAGTATAAGAAAGTAATTTATAATAATCAAATATAAATTGCAAATATCCAAATAAATTCATTTTTTGGCCAACTAATTTGGATAATAGTTTAATGGGCTATTACTTAATTATTGCAAATATTATCGATTTTTCTCAAGCACAGAACATAATTGATCTCCATTTACTAATTTCTAATTGAATAATAATATTTGTCATCTCAAGATACACATATTCAAGACATTTGGACCTCAAAGGATTCCAGCCACTGTGCTTGAAAATGAAGGTCATATATCGAAGTATATCATACGATGTATAAAAGTGGAAATAGAAGATGAATAGATAAATTGA
Source organism: Balakata baccata (assembly GCA_949630135.1). Taxonomy (NCBI): domain Eukaryota; kingdom Viridiplantae; phylum Streptophyta; class Magnoliopsida; order Malpighiales; family Euphorbiaceae; genus Balakata; species Balakata baccata. Next base: position 20,558 of record CATIWF010029080.1, read on the forward strand.
CCGAAAATCTAAATGATTGTATTAGTTAATTAGATTAATTTAATAATTTAATTTATTAGTAAAAATTATTAATAATTCATTAATTACAAGTCCAATTCTATTAGAATTAGATAACTATATTTTATATATATATAAAATCAGTAAACTAATGTTAAAAAGAAAGAAAATAAAAACTAAAAATGTAAAAAAATCTTAATTTGATTTAATCAAATAACAAAAAAATTATTACTTATATTGATTAATTTTGGCAAAATCATTCTTATAATACTCCTACAAATCAAATCAAGCCAAATCATTTTAGTTAGATTTTTATTTTTAAATTAATTTTGCTCATATCTCTAATAATGGACAGATTAGTAATTTAGAATGATAGACAAAATGATCGTAAAATATTTACTACATCTATTTTATATATAATTCTTAATAATGAACAAATTAGTAATTTAGAAAAACAAATAAAATAATTATAAAATACTTACTACCCCTATTATATATATAATTCTTAATACATAATAATGGTCAAATTAGTAATTTAGAGGGACGGATAAAATAATCGTAAAATACTTATTATCTCTATTTTATATATGACTACTTAATTATATAATAATTAAAACTAATTAAAATTAATTTGTTTGACGAGATTATTATTGTTATTATTTAATAATAATGAATCTAACCGTTAAAAATCATGTATACATGGATGATTGGAAATATACTAGACAAGCAAACTGATCGTAAAATATTTACTACTTCTATTTTATATGACTCTTAATAATTGATAAAGTAACAATCTGGAGAACAATTAAAATGACCGTAAAATACTTACTATATTTATTTTATATATGCCTCTTAATAATAGACAAATTAATAATCTTGATATGAGTTATAATACGTGTCCAAATTAATAATTTGAATGCACAAATATAAATATCTAATAATCAAATTATAATTAATAATGAGTCTAATGTCTAATAATTACGTGAAAGTCATATTAATGAAAAACTAGTATTATAAAAAACCAACAAAATTGCATATTAAAGAAAAAACTAAACCCCACAAAATTGCAAAACTTAAGGAAATCTCCAATTTTTTAACACATACTTTCTCTTTCATTATTTAAGAAGTGAATAAAAATCCCCCAAAAAAAAAAAGGAAATATCCTTTTTTTTTTATTAAAAACCCAGTTCTTAGTCGGTTCATCTGTTTCAGGGTTTTTCCAATCTAACCTAATTTTTTTATCCATACTGATTTTTTCAATCGAACTAAACTGGATCAGCCACGATTTCCCATTAAATAGTTTTAAAGTATTGGTTTTTTAAAATTATGCATAAAATATATTTAATAATAGTTGTAATCTATTATACGAAGTAAAAGCTAAAATATAGAGCGAATTATATACATGTACATCAATTATTTAACTCGTAACAATTTAGTACTTAAAGTATTACTTATAACCAAAAAAAACTCTTTAAACTTTAATTTTATAAAATAAAAGTAACTGTTGTCAAAACTGTTATACTCTTTAACAAAATTTTAATGTGTACTTTTCATATCAATAAAAATTTTCCAAATATAAATCTCACCTGTATAAAATAGATCCAAAAAAAATTTTCACTATTTAATAAAATGTCTTATTAAATTTGATTTAAGAGAAAGTGAGAGAAAATGACGATAAATATGAGTTTTTTATGAGATCTATTTTGTGCACATGACATTTAACTTTTTTAGTTAAATAGTTTAAGAAATGTTGATAGTATGTATTTTTATATTACAAAATTAAAATTTAAAAATTTTCTATTACAAATAATAATTTAAATTCTAAATTATTATGAGTTAAATAATTGAAGTGCTGCATTACTTCTTTTCTTGAATTTGTTGAGCTTCCGCAATATTAACCTATACGCAGGCCAGAGCTCAACAATCATAATAAAGCATTCAACATGAATAAACAATCTCCAATTCAAAAATAACTTCAATTTATACACGGATAAAAATCATATACGTCAATCAAAGACGCTACCAAAACATTTAGAGTCAAAGTCGAGTCCTGATGTTTTCACGCTAAGCTCATGAGAAAATATCCGTGACCGGTTCAATACATTCTGAAGCTGAGCTTCAAGAGAAATTTTTTCTATCTCCAATGCATCCAATACTTGGCGGGTGCTGTAAGAATTCAACACTGCCTTGGCTTGCTGTAAAATCGGCCGTAGGCAACCCAACTTGAACCCAGCATTCAAAGCATCTTCGGTGCTGTGTATTAAGGTCTTTAACTCTCTAGTACTAAGTGACTTCCAAGTTCTATCCTTCATTGCCAATGCAGAACCAAGTTTGTCCAATATTACCGACGTTAGACTCAAGTGAAACATAGAATTCTCCCAAAAGTCGCCCTCAATGCTCCAAATCCATTGAAGGTAAGGGACATTATCGCGGCATACTTTAAAACCATGAAAGTCTTCGCATGAAGGATTATCTAAACAGTGCACACAAGAAGATTCAGAGATGTCTCCTTCAGATGTGGAAGGAGCAGGACACTCATTTGACAAAACAGCAATAGAACCATGATGCAGCTCAACTGAAGGAAGGAGCGTCTCTGTTGAAGGACTAGTTATTATTTGTTGATGAGATGAAACAGAGAGAGAAGTATGAGGATTATTGACAAGAGCAGTATATTCATTATGACTAGTGTCGCAATTGTCCCTGATCGAATACTCATTATTTCCCACAATATCATCAAGCATATAATTGTTAATTAAATCAATACCATCTCTTTGGTCATTTCCTCCAGCTAGAATGCTCGTTCCTCTTAAAATGGCATCACCATCATCCTTGCCATATCCTCCATTAACACTATTGATATTCACCTCGATCTCACCCTCCTTTTCAGCTCCACATCTCTCATCCACATTAACAATACTATTTAAGTTCACCTCAATGTCATCTTCCTTGGCAGCTCCACAATTCTCACCCACACTAGCTATAATATGACCACCAAACCGTCCATCATATTCATAGCTACACTCTCTTCTTTTATTACTGCAAAAGACACTCTTATTGACTTCTGTCATCACTGTATGGTCCAGTTGGGCAATTTCCTCGACAGAGCCAACTTGTGCTTGCTTCCTCTTCCTCGGTTGGGAGTTCAAAGGCAGTTCTAATTCCCATGGTGATACTCTTTCTGGAAGGAAGGTTTGTGAAGGTTGATCCCATTGTACCTAGGTGGGGACAGAATACCAGCCACGGGAAAATGTTATTTTAGTTTCAACTTGAAATTGCAGGAACACTCTTTCATCAAAAGTAGCTAGTAAGATGGCTAAATATTTGAAAGGCATTTAAAAATAAAAGAGAAGTTGCTTGTTGGAGAATTCATCAAAAATGTTATCCACCTGTACAGATCTCCACTCAGAATCAGGCCATTTGGTCGATATAGTATTGTCAAGACGGGCAATTCTACCATTGAATCTGCAGTATGTAGAACCATTAGAAGTTTGCATTTTCAAGTTCCTAAACAAAATATAATACATATAAAATGATACCTTTGTTCCTGAAGTTCTTGACCTTCAAATCTCATCGTAAATCTCCTCCCAACAGATAAGTTGTATTTTTGAGCTTCAAAGTATTTGTTCACATTTACCATGAACTCAGAGCGAGTTGTTCTGGAAAAACAAAACTTTGTTAATGAGATTCATTTTTCATTTCAATATATGATGGGAAATAACTAAAATATTGTGATTTGAGAAACTATACAAAATTAATCACAAAAATGATAAAGCCAAATGAAACAACTAAAAGATATAGATCTCATCTATGCATATTTATCCCAGTTAAATAAAAAAATAGGTAAGAAATCGCATTAATGAGAAACTAATTCACATGGCCTATTGTGAAAATAGGCTATGATAACCAACTCAAGAATTAGTCTTATTGTCAGATAGGTAATGACCAACTCAATAAAAATATACATAACTAGTTAAAAAAGGGAAACTACAGCAGAATCATTTGAACTTTGACATAATGATGCATTGAAAACACAACATGTTTGGGTCGTTGATGGCTACACAAATGATATAAAAGCTTTACCTCAAGTTAAGAATACCCATAAAAAATTATACGAAAAGATTCACTGAAATAAGATGATATTCTTGAAAGACCACTATAAATGTGGAAGAGGAACCAAGAAAAAATCTGTGTTCAAATAGTGGTTGTTTGTTATGTGCTAATTGTGCTTGTTCATTCAAGAGCCACTAGCCTCGAACTATGACCACAGAAACAATAAAAAACAACATTATATTTTGGCTTTGAAGAATTAAGTGAAGAACACAATACCTACGTACCTAGGCCTGTAAAATACAGCAAACATAGTTCCACTCATAATTGCCTGACAAACTGTAGCAAGAGCCCAAGAACAATGCTGTCTTCTTAACATAACAGGCTCATTTGGCTCTTTACCTATGGGCTTTCTTACTCCAATCATAAGCTCTCCATTTTCTCCCCTAGGAAGAGCATATTATATAAATTAATTAATTTCTCATGGATGTCTAGACAAAGAGAGGGTAAAAAGTTAAAAAAACTTACCTTAAGAAGATCACCATGTCACCTTTTGCTAGATTTTTCGAGTTAACAAATGCACTCCATTCACCTTGAAGTAAGTGACGCTCGGGGCTACCTGCAGCCAATGATTTACGAGTCCAAAGTGAAATGCCAACAAGCTCCTTCATTTACCTTTCTCTTTTCTAGATTAAACATCTGATATTTCTGAAAGTGTTATGCATAATATCCAAAAGGTAGAAGAGACAATGAAATTTAGTTGGCTTTGCAAAAACAACAATAAAATCCAAAGCATCAAGCATTACCAATCATAGTTGTAAAACAAATAAACAAATATATATAAATTTCAGCTAATAGATTTTATTAATTTTCAGCTCTAAGAACAATAAGTCAGCATGATATCACAAAAAAGCAATTATTATTTACCCCGAAAACTATGTTGGAAATGCCACTCTTTGCCTTGCAGATCAATTGCAACCAATTCCTGACGAGGTGGATTTTGGTTGTTTTCCTGAACCAAACACAGAATAATATATGGCCAACAAGGTCATAACCATGCAATACGCAATAGAAATCCAAAAAAGAATTAACATTAGATGCTAACCAATGGCGGTAAACATTCCTCTGCATGCTTCCGTTTAATAATTAAACTACCATGGTTGCTTATGTCTGAAGCAGAAAGAATTTTATGAAACGAATGGAACATGCATTGCTCAAGTTCTAGTTGAGAATTGGTGCTAATAGGAATCTCTCCTTGCTGATTCAGAAGAAATAAACAAACAGAGATTGGAGAAAAATGAATGCAAAAATATCTAGAATAAAAATGCTCATGGAAACTTTTCTAAAGAAGATAGAGAGCTTACATCAGCCATAGGAATCAATGTAACTAATGCATAAACACAGTTTTGGTTTGTTTGAGGTTCAACCTATAGTCAGTGGGAGAACAAAGTGAATGAACCAAAATCAGAGAAATCAAAGAAAATTAAATCTATTTTTCTTTGTGTGCAAAAACGAATTGATAAAATGATTCATTAGACAAAGAGAGCAAGAGAATCATGTTATAACCCACCCCAAGCACAACATTAAGTACTTGACAAGGAATTTTTGATGGAATATCATAGGGCACCAATTCTTGCTCCAATTCCTGATTCAGTGCAGCTCCAAGCTATAGAAAAGAGACAAGTAGTAAGTATTTCAGAACATTTGATGACATGCAATGACTCAATTAGAGAATAATTCTTACATAAAATATTACACATATCACATAATCAAGGAATTACACATTAGCGATTAAGTCAGAAATATTATCAGGTGTAAAGGTTTTGTACTAAATTGAAAATATATAATACCTCTTGCTCCATGTGACCTTGTGGGAAATAATAAACTCGATCCCCTTTACGAGGAACAGTGGCTAGAGATCCAGCACATTTATGCCATAGTGGCTTGTATAGAGAATTATCAGACCCCCCTATTAACAGAACACCACACAATTAGATTTCCAAATACTAGAAGAAGAAGAAGATACAGCAAAAAACATCATGTTATCTAGGATCAATGTTACAATTGCATCTAACAATGCAAGAAAAGTAAGAAACTTCTAGACTAAACCATATAACTTCAGACATTCTAACTATAACAGATATGTGTACTTAAATTTACTTCCATGAATTACACTAAAGGTGAGAGCAAGGCAGCAAAGTTGTATTCCGACAACAACAAATAAAGCAACCATCATCTATCCAGAAAAGATATATGTTTTTTTAGTCTAAAGATATTTAAACATGTATATATCTTAAGCAATTAATTGCCGGTTCCATTTATAGAGCCTTCAAATAATAAATGACAGACATTATCGCAAAATAAACAGGAAAAAATTTATACCACCGTGTGGGTATCCTCAATCGGAATAACTCGTACCTGTAGAAGCCATAACAAAACAACAAGAAGTCCTCACAGAGCAGCTGAACTGAACAATCCTGCAATTAATTCTGCCAGCAAATTAGAACCGACCCATTAGCAGCGATTCTTTTAGTACATCACTTCACAATTATACAGTTTAAATAAAAATCCTGACATTTACTAAAACTGGTGTAAAGTGAATTTTTCTTCTCGGTTTTTTCTTTAGTTGAAATGAAAATGTTAATTTTTTTCCTTTTAAGATAGGACAACAAAAAGAAAAATCCAATTTCACAGCCTCTGTAAACTACCAGAAAGCAAAAGATAAAATAGAAAAGAAAAAATAAAATAGAAAAGAAAAAAATTAGAAAACAAACTACATAATATACTCCGTTCTCTATTCAATCAAAACATATAGCAAAAAAAAAAAAAAATCATACCTTTCGAAAGATCCGAGCAAGGAACAAAAACCAGGGTTCAAAACATAACATAGACTACTAAACAAAGAAAAATGCACATCAAGTCCTCAGTTCCGGTCTCTTTTTTTTTTTCCTTTTGGTTTCTTCAGTTCAGGTCTTTTTAATGTCGATCCAAACAGATCCCAACACCCAAACAAAAATACCCACTAATCATAAACAAAAATTTAAGAAACCCACTGATCAAAAGCAAAAGCACGTGAATAAACCAGACTCCGGTCATTAAAGAAACCATCAAGCTTTTTAAAAATAAATAAATAAATTGGGGACCAATCAACGGTAAAGAGCAGCATGTCTCCAGTCTCCCTTCAGTGGGGAAAGCGGGAGTGAAGTCTCCCCAATTAAGTACACGCGCTTGACTTTTTTGAATTTCCCTTTCTATTTTTTTTCCCCCTTTTTTGGACTTGGGACATCATATTTTCGGACAATTCTTTGATTGTCTCGATGAAACATGTTTCTTTGTTGCTCTTCTAAGAACAGCAGCCTCTGCTGTCCCCATAAACTTGCAAATATAGAAACTGTAAATTATTTTTCGTCATGGATATATATATTTGGTTCTATTTCTAATAGTTGAAGAAACACATTATTGGAAAAAAATTAGCTTTAGTTTCTAGTTGATGATTTTGTATGTCATAATAATTGCTTGATGATAGACATTATTCCAGCAAAGTGCCCTTTGCAAGAATACCTATTGACGAACAATAAGGGAACAAAGTTTAAAAACAGAATTATTTGATGATGATTTGTTAGAACTTAATAATGGGTTTAGCAATTATTGTCAGAAATGGCTGAGTGATTATTTTGCTAGCGAAAAATTCACAGCAAAAATTGGAATTAATTATACTGAAGATGGGTAAATTGTAACAATTCAGTATTTCAAGTATTATTTAAAACATAAAATTATCTCAAATTTTTTATTTTATAATTAAAATAATTTTTTAAAATGCTAAATTTTTATAATTTATATAGTTAAAATACTGTCGGTATAATTCATCGGAAAAAATTGTCCTCAAATTTTTATACAAATATATATATATATATGGAAAATTATAAGAAAAATTTGGTACTTTTATAAATTTTACAATTATAACCAATTTAAAAAAAAATTATTTAAATTATATTTACTTTTGTTTTTAAAACAAATATAATTTTGATAGTACAGAACTAGCCTCAGAACCTAACTGACGCTACATGAATTAACCAAATAAATTAACTAGAGCTTACATGAATTAACTAGCACTAATTGAATTAAATATATCAAATTGTTATTGGATAATTAGACTATATGCTAGCTATTTAATCTAATTATTTAATTTAGATAGCTCATTTAATTCACATCTGCAATGGCTATTCTATTACCAATGCTAGATTTATTTTAAAAATAAAAATTCATATAATTTAAATACAATATTGAAAAAAATGGATATAATTGTGAATTTATAAAAATTCATGATTTTTTTAAAAAAATTTTTTTGTTCAATTTCGCGATTTAAGTCCTGAGAATTTTTATCTATACAACCCCTTAAATTCCTTTTTTTTCTTTTTTTTTTTGTCATTTCCGCCCCTAACGAAATTGATGAATATTAAATCGTGCCACTCGTAACCGACATGGTAAGGGAGACGGTTTCAATCCCAGAAGATGAGCATGTCAATTTGAATTTAATAAATAAATTCCACAAACACCATGTACACCATTGCCCACCCTCCACAAAAACCATGGACACAATCTCCGCAGTCTTGGCATCAGTGATACAAAGACCGTCATGAAAGGCAGGTTGAATATTGAGAAGTTCCGGTCAGTGATCGATCTCAGGCCCTTCTCCATGAAACACAAGTTGAATGTTGACAATTACTCAAATTAAATATCTTACAACATAAACAAACCCATAAAACCAAATTGTTTTCAACATTCAAAACTGCCATCCATGCCGACTTATTTCATTCCTCCTCCTATTCCTTTCGATGGACGACGACGATCATATAAAAACCCTCTTTCTGGGTTGTTTTGGATTCTCCAGCGAAAAGAACCGCTCCTCTAAAAAAATTGCAGACAGAACAAGTTCTAATTAAAGTGTTTAAATATTTTATTTACGTATATGTTAATTAATTATGTAGAATATTGGTGCTGATGTGTAATTATATTATTGGTATAATTCATGCATCTACTAATATTTAATACATTCAAATTATTGTGGCCACATTTCATGAATTAATTTTTAATTAATTGCCGTTGACAGCGACACGTGGACATTTTATATGACAATGAAAAAAGTTTATGCTTAAATATTAATGAGAAAATTTAAAAACAAATTATAAAATTTACTAGATATTATGATTATATATAATTTAAAAAAGGATTACAAATATAGTTTTGACTGTACATAATTAGTTTCAAAATCTAACTTATACTTATATGAATGACCAAATAAAATAGTGGACTATAGAAATGAATTAAATATGTTGATTAGATTAAATATATACAGTTATAAGTTGATAATTCAATTATAGTGTTTACTATTTAATCCAACTATTTAATTTAGTCAATAATTTGATCCACTAGCTATTATATTTGAATTAATCTATATAAATGTCCATTAAATTCGAAATCAGGTTTATGCTCTCAAAATTATATTTATTTCAAAAATAAATATTCATATAATTTAAATTTAAATTTTGATATAATTATATAATTTGAGAAAGTTCATAATTTTTTCTAATTTTTCTTTTATTAATCTACATGACTTGAAATGACATAATTCGGTACCACATCATACACAATTTCAAATTTTCTAGCCGCTGACTCAATAAAAGTGGTCAACATTTTCTTATGGAAAAAAATTATTTTGTTATTTTTATAGTACGAAAAATTTAATATTAATTTTTTATAAAAAATTAATTTTATTAATTCAAACTAACAATATATCGATAAAAATATATTTAAATTCACTAAAAATTAAAGATGATGAAATAATAAAAATATTCACAGTATCCGTATTAATAGTATAATAAATCGGCTCAAATTTTATAAATTTGATAATACTATAATAATTATTATTTTAGTTCTGTTTATATTTGTTTGATCGAATATGTTTTTGCCTGTATGAATCGCCTACATACAAAAATGATGAAACAAGACAACAAAAACAAAACGTCGCAACAAGACGACAATACTAAATGTTGCAGTAAGATGAAAAAATCACAAAAAACAAACAAAATAAAAATATATATTTATATGGAACAACCATTTTTTTTTAAATAAATTGATAAAAAAGATACAGAGATATAATTTCATACCAATAATAGTAAAAAATCACCCTTTATTGCTTAAGAAATATAATAACTAAGAAATAAATAAGAAAAAAACTCAAAGAAAAAGGAGACTAGTGTTATTCTTAAATTTTTTTGGTTTATTATGAGACTCAATAGTCAATGAGTTACAAAATAATGTAGTCATTTCTCTTACACATATCATAAAAGTATTAAACTCCTATAAATATTAGTAAATGATGATGAGATGACTCGAACTCAATACCTCCTATATTCTCATAAATGAAGAATACCAATTGAATCACATATTGATTGACAATTTTTAAAAAAAAAAAAAGTGATAAGCAATTGTTAACGAAATTAACCCGTTTAATTCAACAAAACTGAATTTAAAATCTAGCGGCAGTAGTTGATTGGATATTTAACTCTCAATAACTTCTTTGAAGATGTATTGTTGTAGGCCCTTTTGACGAAAGGGAATTTTTTCCCATTATCGATTTTTAAATTTTATTTTAAAAAAATAACAATATTTTTGTTATCGAAATCAATTACTTGAGACATTGCGACACAATGATATTTATAATGTACATTGATATAAAAGAAGCTGCTGTAATTGCAACAACAACAGTGTCCAACTGTTGGAATAGTATTTGACGACAATTATTTCAGTGTTTGTAGTAATTAGTGTTAACCTTAGGTGATCAATTTCTATTTTGATATTGAAAATCAAATTAAATATTACTAATATTTTCATTTAATATTGTTTTGATAGTGTACAAAATTTTAAGTCAATTAAACTTTATTTGTTTAGTGAAAAAATCAGTCAAATGTTGAAAGACAGTTTTTTCCTCTGAAAAGGCAATTTCTACCCTCAAAAAGTGCTTGATTACAATATTCAAAGCTTCAAATCAAAAGTTTTATAAAGTTTTTCCGATCGAGAAACATATTTTTATGACCTAGAAACTCTTGTCACGACCGGGAAATTTGATTGAAACTAGCGGTTAAATAGCCGTTGAAGAAAATGACAAATCTAAAACTGTTACGTATAATGTTCTAATGGATTTATGAATTTTTCGACCAGAAAATATGGTTTTCTGACCGAAAAAATTGTCTATGTCAGACAACTTTTAATCATTCATCTTTAGAACATTATAAATAGTTTTGGCACCATATGTAACAGCTAATTGGAAGGTAAACATTATAAATATACCTCTAAAAGACCTTATAACGTAAGAGTTTAATTTTAAGTATGTCAAAATTCTTGTAATTTTATTTCTCATCTATTTTGTAATAAATGTTTAAGTGTTAACCTTAAACACTTGGATATAAGTTGTAAGAGTGATCCAAGTGATAAAAACTCTTGTTTGAGTTGTGTGTGAGCTTGTGAAAAATACAAATAAACTGATTGTTGTATAAGCCATTAAAATACAAGAGATTTGGGTTCAGTATAAGTCTCGAGAAAATAATTAGTTGTGGGTGAACTATGAAAACTCTCTAATTGTGGGTGAACTAAGAAAATTCTCTTATATATATAGTTGAGATAATGAAACTTCCAATTGCAATTGAGGAGCTAAATAATATTTGATAACACCCAAACATTTATAAATCATGATGTTTATTTTTCTCTTGTTCATTTACTTTCTATCTTTTGTTTGCATATTGGTTAAACACTCAAATAAATTCATTAAGCCGAAAATTTATATTTGCCATCAATTCAACATCCCTTTTCAATGCACCATGTTTCCAACAATTAGGTTGGGAAATATGTTAGATTTGATGAATTTACAATAATATTATTGTAATTGTAGATTTTTTTGTTGTTGAATTGAATATGATGCTTAATATGAATATGAATTGAATGTGTTAGTTTGAAAATTTTTTGATGTTTTTTTTTTATTTTGGATTGAAATCTATTATTTTTTGCTTCTTTTTTTTTTTTTTTTTTTTTGATGAAAATCACCAAAGTATTCTTAACGTATACTCGAGGTATTTCCAATGGAACTTCAAAGGTATATAGAAGATATACCTAATGTATTCATATAGAATTCCTTCCAATGAATTCTTAAGAAATTACTTAAATATACTCAAAACATACCTAATATATTTCCAATGTATACCCAAGACTATACAATGAAATATACAAATATTGTTTAATGGTCTATAAAGAATAATATAAGGCAAATAAACACTTTAAATGATTTATTAATTATTCATTTTTGTTCTTCTCTTTTCTTTTTTTTATGTTTGGCTAAAAATGAACGAAGATATTTTCGATGTATACTTAAATAATTCACAAGGTATTCATATGGTATACACAAGATATTCCGAAAAATGTATACCCAAGATATTTCAAAAGGTATATCAAATGTTCAACAATAAATTGAATGTTTTTAGTTTGAGAAATTGCGATGTTTTTTAATTTAGATTCAATTCAATTCTTTTTTTTTCTTCTTTAATGATTGAATTCTTCCTATTATTCCTTTATTTTTTTTTTTTTGTGAAAATTGAACAAATGTATGTCTAAGATATATCAAAGGGATTATAGAGATATACTATTTGGGCAATCAGTCAACGCTCAACAATGAATTGAATACTATTAGTTTGAAAATTTGCGATACTTTTAAATTTGAATTCAATTTTATTATTATTATTCTTGTTTTTTTAATGATTGAATTTTTTTTCTTTTATTCTTTTTTGATGAAAATTGAACAAAATTATATTTAAGGTATATCGAATATATTATAGACATATACCATCTAGATATATTTTGCGATGACTTTAAGAAACCGGTAATGTTATAATTATTTTCATGTGCTTTAGAAATCAACAATAACTTTGTAAATATTTATGCTTTTTTTTTTCATTTTTGTAAAATTATCTTTTTATGAATTTGTTGTTGAAACAAAAAGTAATATTGTAATATTTACTGAAAAAATAAATTAAATATCATATGCACAAAAAATCAAATAAAACGACCAAAAAGAAAAAAAAGTATTTAATGTAAAAAAAAAAAAAAGCTTGAAAAAGGTATAGAGAGTTCGCCCGAACTTGAACCGGAGACCTGCAGTGTGTTAGACTGACGTCATAACCAACTACACGACGACACCGTAACGGGTGACTGTTTGTTCTCATTACTTAATTTCTATAGAAAAATTTCCTTTCCCTACTCACGAGGAGGAGGAAATGGCGCCTTAGCTTTCAAATTAAGCCCATTCAATTTACCCATCTGCTAAAGCATAAGAACCCTAGAAATTTCAAGAACCAGAGCAAGGATGATTCTGAGAACTCCACTACCGAAGAGACCTCGAGCCGATGATAAAGTTATAGAGAGTTCGCCCGTCGGTTCCGATCGGCGGCTTGTAATCTACGAAGAACCTCCTTTGGTGGTCCAGCCTCCTGAGTCTTCTCAGGAACCTCAGCAGCCGTCCGAGCACATGCTATGCACCTATCAATGCCGCCAAATGGTACTCCATTGTTCAATAAGTTTTTATATATATGCTTGCATTTCACAATTTGGGATTTGAAGGCCTAAATTTTGCCCCTATTCACTGGATTGATGTAATATTTAAAAAAATTGCATTGGGTAAATTTCTTTTTCTTAGTTACTACTTTCTTTCATTGACTTATATTTGTGGCAGAGCTCACTAGTCGTATTTGTGAAGATTGATGAGAGAAGTTTTCAGCTTTGTACTCTGTATTAATAATATTTAATGACAGAATAACTCTTCATCTTATTGAATGCGACTGTAGGTTAAAGCGGATTTTCTGGATGCCTTCAGCAATGCAGAGAAGCAAGTTAGTGATTATCAAGCTAAATTGAAGACTTTAAATGAGAATTTCTGCAAAGCTGGTGGGTTTCATGGACTAATCCTAGTTATACGTTAAAATGGTGTTGGTTCGGACCATTGCTTATCTACAAGTTTTCAGTACATTTTTATTTATGACGTTAGCTATTGGACTATATATCAATATCCTGTTTATTTGATTTTTTTAAGCTGTATTATTTTAGAAATTTTATTGAGCAATTTTAGTTATGATGCAGAGTTTTTTTATAATTCTTTGTTTTGACGATTATGCTAGATAATTTATTTGCCTTTAAGCTTTTTGGTTTGTTCTAACATCTTAAAGCTCTTGCAAGTTATGTTTGTCCTATTTGAGATTTGCCGAGCTATGTAACTGCCTGAATAATTTCAATTGTTGCAGACTCTGAGAGAAATAAATACAGAGAACAATTTCTGTATGCTGAACAAGAACTTGCTGCTGCCAAAGGCCGTGAACAGGCATTGCAAAAGCAACTTCTGAAGGAGATCAATGATTCCCAGGAGAGGTTGAAGAAACAATTAGCTTCTTGCAGTAAATTTGAGGTAAACCTATTGGGTTTAGTTTAATGAGATAGGTTACCTGATCTTCTCCTATGCTGCTGTTCTACTTTAGGTATCAAACTGATAGAAAGGGGGGCATATTCAAAGATTGATTTACTCTTGCAGACACTGCAATCAATTATTGTATTTGGTTTCACATCATTTATTCCTTTTACTTTACATGATTGGAATTTGGAAGTCATTTAGTCAAATTAAGTTCATGAAATTGTCTAGTGTTTTCACTTCATGAAAAGGCTGATATTGTTCATAAACTCAAAGAGGGAGAGGACAACAGTAATTCTTTAAGAAAGATGGCGACATCACTTTCCCACAGACATGTCCAAAGTCATTTTCTCCACCAAATTCTATTGAACTATGTCTAGATCAAATCACAAATTGGTGGCTCTTAAATTGAACGGGTATCTCAGCAGTTTCTTTCTTTTTTTCTTTTTCCCACTTCTCAATTGTTTGTTGGATGCTACTTCAAACAGATTTTTACATGTTCATCTTAATGACTTCATAGCGATGAAGGTTGCACTTGAACTTATGAAAAAAATAATCCTAGAGAAGATCCATAATCCATTAATTTGCTGGGTTCACTAGTCACACATTGCCAAGGTGCAATTCTGGTTCATGGTAATTTATATATCATGGACAACAGTTTTTTGGTATGAAAAATTAGGTCATGTTTACTAACCTACTTCAATGAAAATAAAGAGTTTCTATAACCAACTGTTTTAAGGTGTTTCATTGCACTTTCTTTGAAAAATTGTTTATGTATGGTGTAAGAGACTGGAACAGAACAGCAGAGGGGTGATATTTTGTTGGAAAGTCAAGTCCCTGGATGAGACTAAAGGCTTAGATATAACAATTTCATCGGTTTTGTCCCCTGTCATTTGACTAACTAAGCCGTAGGGAGTGGAGAGGAGGAATGATTTGGACAGGACATAAACTGCTTACCTAGAACAAAAATTGGAGATGAAGGAGGTTAATTTCTCTGTTCTATCTTTATTATCCCTCACCCAATTGCAGACAAAGCCATGACACCCATGAATCCGATCACTCAAATTGAAAAAAATGTGTGAAATATTTAGTCCAAAGAAATGCTACTCTCATTATTCGTGCCACAAGCAAAATGACTATACTTGCTATTGCCACTGCTACAGTGGACTTGATTGTGACAGCCATATTTACCTTGGCTGCTATCACAACATCCATTGCAATGACTGCTATGACCACAGCTTTGCCATTGGATTTGGTACCATTTCCACATCCACAACTGCTGGCAATGATCTAATAATAGTCTTATTTCTTACCACAAGAAATGTATGCATTACTAATTATATGGAAAGTTTAATTTGAACTAATTTAATTTTGAGGTCTCAATTGTTGCCATTATCAAAAAGTCTAATGACATTCTAAGTCAATTAAATTTTTAGTTCTTGAGTGCTAATTTTTGGGATAGATGATTTAGTGCAAACATTTTCATATTAACTCCCTAGATACTTTGTCCTTTGTTTTCATTTTGCTTAGTTACTTGATTGTTTGACTTCATTTGCACTGTTGTCATATATTGAGCCGTCTGACTTTCCTTTCCTTCATTTCCTTTAGGCAAATTTGGAAAATGAAAAAAAGCTTCGCAGAAAAGCTGAATCCTCAGCTGCTTCTGCCGAAGAGAAAGCAAGTGTTTTGGAGGGAAAACTTGCCCAGCTTTCTGGAAGCACAGAAAGAGAGAAAAAGCGTCTTAATAATGAGTTTGTGCATCTCCAAAGAGATTCAAAGCTTTCTCTTTCCAGGATAACTGCAGATGTAAGTTAAATATATGGATTTTCTACAATTATTTGTGTTTGGGCTTGTAAATTTTAACTTTAGAATTTCTCTTCTGCGTAGCTTGAAAAAGTGGAATGCAGAGCTATAAATGCTGAGAAAGAATCAGAACTATTGAAGGAGCAACTGGATGGTCTAAGATTGCAATTAAATGAGGTGCCTTTTGTGCATCATCTTCTCTCTCTCTCTCTAAAGTTTTTGCCAGTTGTATTATTCACTTCAACTCTTTTTGCTGTTTTCTCATGTTTTCAACTGTACTTACTGAGTGGCATTCCTAGATTAGTTTAAATCTCAAACATTAATAAGTTCATACTCCCTCATATGATGATGCCATAAAATTTATAGCTCTCTTTTTGTTACTGGAGTGATATTTGCCAATATACAAAGTACAAATTTTCTTCTTGGTGGAAGACATTGATTTGTAATATCTCAGTGTAATGGGCATAATTATGTATGGAATTTTTAACATACAGAAAGATTTTATCAATTTCTGTTAAATGCTTCTGTTTTTGTCTCCCCAGTGCTTGCACCAGAAGAATGAACTGGAGAGGAAATTATCAAATTTCACTATTCAAGAAGTTTCTTCTACTGAGAACAATATTTTGGTTAAACATCTTCAAGAAGAGCTCAGAAATTATGTACGTTTGGTTTCCAGTGTTAATGCCCTTGTGTGTTGATTTTGTCTCTACTTTTTTGTACATTTATGCTGTAAATCTTCGTACCATCATACCATCTAATTATTTTCCCTCTTCTAGTGTCTGCATACTAACATAATTTTACATGTGCTTATTTGTGGCGTTACTAAGTGAACCCTTCCTCCTTTAGTTATATGATTTATCTGATTTGGCCAGGAGTCTGAAGTGAGGGAAGCAAGAAAATTGAAATCATCTTATGAAAGTCTTGAGTTGCTAAAGGAGAAATTGTTGGAGGAAAAGAACCGCAGAGAGAGAGCAGAGTCAGAGTTATCCAAGTTACAAGAATTCGAGATAAATATGAGAAAGCTGGAGGATGAGTTGTCTTCTTGGAAGCTGACGATTAAAGATATTCCTGATGTGTCGTGTTGTGATGATATACCAATTAAGTTTGCAGCATTACAGAAGTACGTAAATGGCTTTAAATTCAAAGTAGCATAGCTTTGTCTTTAATTACTGCTTTAGGGAGCAGAAGATAGAAAAGATGATGAAGGTCCTGATAGAAGGAAAACCCCTTTTCTCCTTTTTGTTTTAATTAATGTTGTTGATAGTGGTGGAAGAAGGGCCGATTTTCTTTAAGATCAGCTATACTTGGTAAATCTGGTGGTAGCGAATATGTCTCTGTACAGCATGTAGAGTGTTGAATGTGAGATAGGTGCATCTGTCCTGGGGAGTCACTTGATGTTTGAAGAAGAATTTATTTTGTTGTCTTAATTTTATATTAGAATTGCAGTATAAACAATTCAATGAAATATCTTTTAAATTCCACCCTTATCACTACTTCATTTTAACAAAGTTGAAAATTGCTGGCGGGCTTAAAGGAAAAGCTTGGAAGTAATGTTTTTAATCTAGTTTGTTTCTCTACTTTGATTTTAGTTCTTGCTCTCCAACATTGAGATTTTATGTTCGATTGCAGAGAGATGATTGATAACATGATGAAGGTAGGTGAGGCAAATGCACGTTTGAAACAAATGGAAGTAGCTCTGGATGCTGCACAACTTGAAAAGCAGAATGCTGAAACTGAGGTTCTATTGGTTAGAGAGAAAGCAGAAGGCTTGAAATTGGAGGTCAATCGGAATGAATTGATGGTAAGTATTGGTAAGATTTTTGTCTGGTTCTGAAGTTGTTCTGACATTATTCCTTTTCTGTTGCTACTTTTCTTTCTTGTTATTACAAACTGATTCTCAGCCCTGTTTTACCGATTTTCTTTTGTTACTTATTGTTTTAGACTTAGCTAAGGATCTTTTATTTTTTTTATTTAAATTGTTAAGTGCTGTTGACTTGATTAAATACTTAAAAAGTGAAAAAATGAATTTTATGTAGAAGATTATACATACATAAGTTTTCTTTTCCTTGGCATTTCATTATTCTCAGCTTCATGCTTTGGATAAATTTTTGTAAATTTGGTTATATATAATACTACCGATAGTTTCTGAGTGAATTTTTATTTAAATTTTAATTTTGTGAGCCTTACATCTTTTAGATGCGTGCTTGTGCCTATAACAACTATGATCATCATAATGAATGTATTACGCTTGATTTCCAACAACCAATGATCACTTCTCTTCTTTCTTTTGTTTTATTTTTAAACATTCGCTTTACAAATACATTGATGGTCAATTGCAGCTTTCTACAGTAACTGAAGAAAGAGATAGGTTGAAAAGTATTGTTAGTGAATTGAGGAGGTCAAAGAATGAACAATTAGGGGATGAAACAGCCAGTGGAGCTCTTCTTCAGGTCTTATCTTGCCTCCTGAAATCCCTTATGGTGTTTCTTGATGGTCTTTGTAATTTTTTTTCCCATGTGTAGGAGCTTGAATCATCTCTTGTGAAGAAGGAAAGTTACGTTAAAGAATTGGAGAGTAATCTCCATGAACAAAAAGATGTCAATAATCGTCAATTTGAAGAAATGAAGTTGCTCAATGACAAACTGATTAATGAAGCTAGGAGAATTAAATCACTGGAAAGGGAGAGTGATCAGCTTCGTTCAGAGATTTCTCTGTTGGAGTCCAAGGTAAGTGTACTCATATTCTAAGAATTATGACACTTTTGACTTTTACCATTTTTACAAGTAAGAGCAAATGCATTTTTCTGGTGATCTGAACTTCCAATATGGACTAATGTGATAAGTTAATTATAATATTTGCCACATAATTTATCTTAATTGCTAAACTGATCATGGATGTATATGAGCAATCCTTGCTCTCAATTTCTCCTATCTGGAGAGTTCTTTAACAAATGTTCTAAATGGTTTTCTTGTTTTTCATTTGTGAATAATGGAATTCTATTTGTGATTTGTTCGAATGGATGGGTCCTCCCATGTTTCTTCATGCCAATCAAATATCCCAGGGTGTTTGAAATAAATATCAAGTATGGAGCAGTAGTTACATAGCAGTTGGAGAGGGACTGAGAGAGAAACCACTGATTAATTATTTAACTAGTCCTCTTGTCATGTTTATTGTGCTCAAATGTGCATATGCAATTTTCTGGTGATTGGAAGTCTTAACATGAACTGAAATAATATTCACTTTCACTCTTTCAGTTGCTGGAGACCTAATCCTTAATTGGCTCTGCCTGGTTAGGCTTTGTACCTGTTTCATGCTTTCCATGAACCACCCAGATTGCAGGTCCACCTTTCACGTTTATTAGTATTGCTGATGGTTTCAGCATTAGTATACCATTGGTTTTCCTCTGTCTGAATGTGGTTCTTTCTGATATAATTAGTTAGCAAATTCATTTTTCCTTTAGTTTGGACATTGCCCTTATCCTGTTGATAATTAAAAACTTTCTGGAGTACTGATAGAGGGATTTAGCAGATTTTGTTAAATCACAAAAATTCTATCAAATAAAGTACATTTCCTTGTCTCTTCGCCCTATGTTGTTTCAATTCCAAGTCACTTTCACTGTCTTTAAACTATGAAATTATTGCTGATTTCCTATGATAGTATGTTCAAGGATGAATGAAATAATTTGAAACAAACTAAGTGACAGACTTCCTTCCCCTCCTCCTCCCCTTTTGGCAAACCTGACTATTTTGCTCTTATTATGTTCTTGAGAGTCATTTTTTAGGATGCTTAATTTATCTAATGTATTTAACATCACTGTTGTTTTACTTCACAGCTAGGACATGGTGACTTTTCTGCCGCAAATACAAAAGTGTTGAGAATGGTGAATACCCTTGCAGTTGATGATGATGCCAAACAAACTATAGAGGCTTTGCGTACAGAGTTGCAGAAGAAAAACGAGAAGTTACAAGCCATCGAGGAATTAAAGAGTCAATCAGGCATAAAGAAGTGCTATCTGAACAGCTATTCTTTATTAGAGTTTTCTATTCCAATTTTTTCTCTTTCTTGTTGTGGTTGTTGCAAAATCTATTACTTACCAACAAGTTTTTGACTGCAAAATAAAATTGTGCTACAACAGCCTCTGTTTAATAATCATTTTTGTTCAGTGGCTTCTCTCTTTTGTCCTTACTAAAAGAATCTATGCATTGCCTATATTTTAAGCATCTCAAAAAAATTCTCTCATTGTGACTTCTATCTGTTTTGTGCCTGAACTTTTTCATCAATTGCTCTATGCCTTGGGTTGACATGTTTTGTCGCAGTTCCATTTATAGGATTTTAAAGACCCTTTTTGCATTTCAGCTTATTTAGAATAGGATTGTTTTTTGACATCCTGTTGCTTAAGGCAGGGTGGGGGGAGGCATATTTATTGAGTGAAATTCTTACTAAAAGAGTCACAGCTCTTCTTTCATATTATTGCTGAATTCATTATTTTGCTGATTGATTTGATTGTGCAGGTGATGCAGGAAAGCTTGTGGACTCCTATATATCTGGAAAGATGACACAGTTAAAAGAACAAATTGCGACTCTTGAGAAACGTGAAGAAAGGTGACTGGTTGAGAAAAGCATTTCAAAAGTTAGATTTCTTCACCTGTGATGATTTTTAAGAACTAAGCTTCGAATATGTTCAACAAACAGATACAAGACTGTTTTTGCTGATAGAATTTCAGTGTTTAGGAGGGCATGTTGCGAACTCTTTGGTTATAAGGTATTATATATATCTTTCTTGCTGCAGTATGTAGAGTTAAGTACCTCTGCGATTTCCTTGTTTTATTTAACTTTGTTGAGGTGGCAAAGGCCATTATTTTCTGTCATTTTAAGTTCTTACTAATGTTGTCATTCTACTTCATATTTCATTTTGAGCTAGAAAATGTTTGCCTCATTTTTTTAATACGTTTTATGTAAAGATAAATGTCTATTGCATATGCTTGAATATCTGCTTACTCAGAATATGTTTTTCCCAAAAAAATGAAAAACAAATATTATTTTTTGTTTTCTCAGTTGGAGAGCAAAACACTTTTATTCTTTTGCTTTCATTGCATGTTGGCAGATTGTGATGGATGAACACCAGCGTCCTAATGGAATCCCAGTTACTCGTTTTACCCTTCAATCTATCTATGCTCAAAGTGATGATGAGAAGCTTGAATTTGAATATGAATCAGGAAATACAAACATTTTGGTAAGATGGTGAAATATGGTCACATATAATTCTGCTTATTGTGTATTCCATATTATTTGGCATGAAATTAATTCTGCTTATTGTGTATTCCATATTATTTGGCATGAAAGTATCTTCATTTCTTGTGAATTTGTTCCCAAAATTTTGTAAAGTATGGAACTCGTTTTTTTATGCAATAAAAAGTGAATACTCAAGTACATTTCTCTTTCATTTTTTAAGAAATTTATCTCCTTTTTATTTTGTAAAAAGTCTTTTGCTGGGGTCTCTCATATTATGACATACGTTCATTATGGCAAGTAAAGATTGATTTTAAGATGTTTTCTGATTGCAACAGGCAAATGCTTACACTTCTCAGGGTGAAATATCTCGTCAGGTATGGAGCAAAACTTGTACAATTTTTTGTGTGCATATGATTGCATACTCATATGGATAGACTTCTAATTATGAAGTCTTTTTTGCATTTGAGATAGCATATACTATATTTCAGGATGAAATTGCCCCTCCCTAAAATGAATCACTGTGGTCATGTTAGAAAAGTTTTCAAGATAACGAACATTTTGTCCTTTCATAACCAGATTATTGGAAAATGAGTTCAAATCTGATTCTTGGCCATGCTTAAGAAGGGATTTTCTTCAAGTAACTGGTTGGATTTAGCTTGAGACGATCATTTTGTTAGTAACATGATTGTACTATATAGGTGTTGATGCGGTTAACTAATATTATTTTTCATGAAATCTAAATTGGTGGTTAATTTATCTTTTAAGTTTTTCTAGTCCTTGAAATTCTTGAAGTAACATGATTCCCTACTAGCATCAGTGGCCTATACTGGCCCAAATACTAATTATTCTAAGCCTGACTTTTGCAGGTCGATATATTTATTCGTAAAATGAATTCTATCCCAGCTTTTACTGCCAACTTAACAGTGGAGTCTTTCAACAGAAGAACTCTATCTTGATACAGATCCCAAAAGACAGATTACTGCAGTTATTCCTGATTTTTATGTAACTACTGCAAAAATCTGTTCATTTAGTACCTTATTAGTTTCCCAGTTGATGTGCTGTCAACTTGCATAAACTTTCGAATTCTTTGGCTTTGAAAGAGAGATATGGATTTGTGTTTTCAGTTTTTCTTTGAAATGAACTGCGAAATGGATTCCTTTTCTTTTCAGCTTCTCGAGGTTTAATGGCTGATTGTCTGATCTACACCTCTAGGTATGTGCTATTGATATACCAACTGTTAGTGGCTAAAAGTTCAATTTGGCGTGCCTTGATGCTTGGATTCTGTGGTTCAGATAATCAGTTTCTAGTTGATCTTACATCCTTTTATGAGGCTTCAAAACTTGTTTTGTTTGCGTAAAATTATGCTGCACCTTTGAAATGGAGACAAGTGAGGAAAGAACTAGCAAGTGGGGGGTAGTGATGTTAAGGTGCATTCCTGTTAACATTTCAGACTCTACCGCCCTGAACCATTCCATTTTGACCTACCAGTCTTTAATACTTCATGATAGGTTTTACATTCTATGAAATGCTGTGGTAATATTAAAAGTTTAAAACACTACCACCGCAAACTATGATTATTCACTTGTGTCACTGAGATGGACTTCTGTTTCAAAGCACATAACAGGGTAATTAAGTGCTTGTGTGTAGGTGCTTTTTCCTAATTTGACACAAAATTTGATGCTGTAGAGGCATCCACTCCACTCCACTCCACTCCATTGCACAAGAGTGAAAAGCCTTAAAAGATGGTAAAGAGCATTTTAGTGCCCATTTCGCCGCAGTGGTGATGGATTCTAATCTCTCAATCCTATTCTCTTAATCTGACTAAAGTGTATGTAGGTGTTATTGTACAAGTCAAATTCACTACCATGAAATGCTGCTTTCAACTTTCAATGGCTAATAGGTCATGGAGGATTATGTGACCTTTGCTCCTTGATGATGATTTTGTGCTAACTGATTTGATTGGTTATTTCCTGCTGTCACTATCAATCATTTGAATGGCTTGTGACTTCGAAGGGTTTTTATGCGTTAGTTTTTTCTGGCTGTACTTGTGTTTGGTAAGTTGGAAAAAACCCAAGTGGTGATCACATTCTTGTTTCTCTTTAAATGGGAAAATTGTTGACCTGCAAAGAATAATTTTAGCGGCTGAGCTGCTTTCATGGTCTGTGCACGGCTATATGGACAGCAATGGCTAGCGTTATAGGGGATGACTTTTTCTTTTATGAAAGATAAGACCTTTGCTTTATGTGCAATTGTGTACTATTGTTTCTCTGCGACACTTCACATTATGAAAAGTTATGTTTCTTTATTAGTAGAGCTTATAATTATTTTTTGTATTAAAAAATAATTTTTATAATTAATTTTTTATATGATTATTATAATTGATAATGGACAAAATTTCGACAAAAAGATACAATTATTTAGGTAGATTCACGAAAAAATTTACATATAAATAATGTGCGTGAATTGAATTATATACTTGCACATGTTAATATAACTCAGATCTAATTTTGTTTTATGGGTACATTATTTATGAATTATGATGTTTCTTGTATGATAATTTTTTTGTTTCAACTATTTAGTAATATAGATCAATTAAAAAGTAAATTGCTCGTTTCTAAGTTTTAAAAGTACTTCATATGCAGAGATTGAATTCGAAAACTTTTGATTAAATTTCATCTCGCTTTATAGATATCCTCCTATGATATTATTGATACATCAATTTAGGGAACTATTAATTGGTGGATTAAATGATGAGAATTCTTTTATTAGTACAATGTTGAGAAAAAGAAATAAAGCAAACAATTTTTTAGAATGCAATAGAACATATCACGTGTGTGTCACA
>CATIWF010029082.1:0-15306 GCA_949630135.1 Balakata baccata
CCGAGCCTCACCAATCTCTCTCCTTGCATTGCACATATGTATAGGAACATGACATTTGTATTTTGGGTTGTGTATCTGTATATGTATAAATTACTAAATATGCAATGATGTGTAAATGTGTATTTAGCTTTAACCTTTCTAACTGAAATAATTGAACATAGTGTCTGAATTGTTAACATATGTAATATATTAGGTTTATAATCAGGATGTGATGCTTAGCTGAGTTGTCAAATGCTGCAAAGTGATAATGTTATATGATTCCAAAAAAAAAAAAAATTTATCCCTCATTATAAATAGGACTATGTCCTATTCTATGCAATATACGACAACATGATATAATTATAAGTGATATCCATAGGTATAAGGTGTTACAGTTATAATAGAAAAATATAAGATCGAGCATAATTTTAATCTCTCCTCTTCAGTTTCTATTGGCCACTTCTTTTCTATCTGGAAAGATATATGGAATCTATAGTCTCTCCCTCCTTTCAATAACGGTATCAAGGTTCTTGTAAATGTAAGTTCTGGCGGATAAATGGATCTTTGAAGACCCCTTCTCTGAGTGTTTTTCCAGGTTGTTCAATATTTTCGTTGATTAAAATTCTTTCATTAAAGATACAAGTATCCGAGATGGTCTCAAATGGGAATGGGTCCTCCTATGGAGTCAACATCTTTGTCATTGGAAACTATAACAGTGAAATCTGTTACAAAATTTGGTTTCAAAATATCGCATCTCCTTATAATTGTGATAAATTCATTTGGTCTCATAATACCGATGGTAATTACACTATCAAATCTACCGTCACCTCCATGTCACATATTTCACCTATGCTCCCTACCTCTTATATGGCTAGTATTTGGAAATCTTTTGTTCCACCCAAGGTTCAAATTTTCTCTTGGCTTTCCATTATCAATAGGTTGAAAACTAGAGATGCTTAAGTGCAAAAGGTATTTCTAATTGATAACAATATTTATCCTCTTTGTAATAATATTGTGGAAACAGTGGATCATTTATTGGTATTGTGCCCTAAAGTTTGCAACTTGTGGTATAAATTATGTGCTTGGTAGGGTATCTCTTGGATAATTCTGAAATCTTTAAATGAGTACTTTCACCAGTGGGAATTCCTAGTCTTTGGTTCTTTTCAAAAGAAGATTTGGTTTATTATTTTTCGTGCTATTATGTAGTCAATTAGGTGGGAATGTAATGAAGTAGTCTTCAAGGGAAGAGCTTTAAAAGCTGAAAATCTCTTTTTTCTCATTGGATATAGATATGAAGCATGGATACAATTATTAATGATGAAGGTGTTTTGCAAAATCAAGACCTAATGTTGGCCGTTAATGCTATTAAGCTCCATATATCTTGAGCTAAAATCAGGCCACCTATATTTGGTTGGATTGCTCCTCCTCCAGCCTTTATTAAATGGAACATAGATGGTTCGTCTCATGGAAAACATGGATCTATAGGAGTAAATGGCGTTCTTTGGGAGTGGGGCCATGCATTATAATGTTGCCAAGGTAGTGGCCATCATATATGCCTTGCAGATCACTGTAGAACATGATTCTTCCCTCTTTCGATGCATTATTTTTTAATCTGACTCAACTAATGCGATTACTTAGCTTTTTGAGGAAAATTTTAAATCGTGATCTTTGCATAAAGAATTCTATCTTATTGAAACTTTTAAGCAGAGGTTAGGGTTGGTCCATTTTGTACATATAAGAAGAGAGAACAACTCCATGGTTGATTCTCTTGCTAAGCAAGGAGTTTCCATATCTGCAAATTTTAATATTTTTTAGTCAAGCCAAAGGATTTTATTTGTAACACTTTCCTATATAGCGTACTTGATCGTTATATAAGGGAGTGCTACCACATACTTATTACTATCCTTACTATTATACTTCTTTTAGTCTTTAACATTTTAGCATATTAATATAATGATAATAATCCTTATCATCATTCATGGCAACATCAAATCATAAACTGTATATATGATACGTCTCATGCATAAATATGATAACTGAACTATAACATTTGTAAACTAGGGTTAAAGACGCCCAACATAAATGAACTTACAGAACCTCAAATCATAAGTTCATATTTTAGAATCCATATTAAAACAATAGTCCAAATATCCCAACATGCATGAATAAGGAAAAATGCATGGTTATGAGCCGACTCTAAATTTGGATCCTCTGACTGGTTCGACCTCTCTGTGTCAAGTCTATCTATGACTCCGAACCTACATGCAAGAGCACCCATACACTAAGCTATCTAATCTTAGTGGTACATGTAATCATATAAATCCTATCATGCATCTTATAGAATTCATAACAGGCAAATCATAATATATCGCATATTCTCATATTCCAATTCACCATGTCACATTTATGTCATCTTGCCAAACAATCCATAGCATAACATTAGCATACCTGGTAAGTGAAAGCCTTTACTTAAAATCATAAACCACTATAAAGCAACTTTCCTTTTTCCATTTATTCATTACATTTGCCCAATTACTCGATACTAGACTACTGGATATGGGTTGTGAATAGGAGCGCTCTCAGAGTTGAAGCCACATTTTCTACGTAACCATGACTGTCTGCATATATGACTGAGTTAAGTGCGCTCTCAGAGCTGAAGCCATTTGATTGAAAAATAAATAACTGCTAGCATACTGGGTCAAGGGCGCTCTCAAAATTGATGCCACCTTGCCCGAAAATAACGCATGGAATAACATTACGGTATTAGAACCACCCTCAATGGTGCACCATTTATCCTATAGTTAGTCCTAGTACCAGTAGGGCATTAATGCCTTTTCGTTTAATCGTATGAACCATATTTCATGATCATAATAACAACTCTATGTCATCACGTAATAGAATGAATAATTGAGCATCATATCATGTTAATTCTCATTTCAATATAATACCACAATAACCGATTCATATAGAATCATCCTTGTCATCATATACATATTCATATATTCATATTATATCATGGTTCAAATATCATCATATGCATATCCATTGATCTCATGTTATATCATAGCACATAGGTCATAATATCATTAACATATCATGCCTAAATGACTGATTCACATAAGGTCGTCCATGTATCACTTCTGTATGTCATACATCATATAAGGGTCCATGTGTCATCGCATTCACATTTAATTTCTCATGTCATGATAAATAAAAAAGGGTATGCTGAGAGTGTGCCTCTAGTGTTGCGCCCTTGACAAAAGTCGCAAACGCAACTTTCGTGATAACAGCGACATGAACATAACATTTTCTCATGCCAATTCTCTTTGTAAGTCATTTCCAGAACCACAACATCATTTTAGAACCATCATGTGATATATATACAAATCATAATACTATTACCAACATGCCATTACTCATGTAATCCATCTCATTAAAAATTAAGGTGGTAATCAAACATAATCCATGTATTTATTTCACATATCAATTTCCACTTATTCAGATCATGTTTCATGGCATTCAACAGTAACATATCATTCAATATTCCTATGCTTCAACAATTATGCAGCTAGAAAGCGAATAAATATGATAATAGATACAAACCTTAATCTTTGGAGCCAAAACTATCACTCTTACATCCATGGTTGTAAAAACCGGATTGGCCCAGCCAGTTCAACTGGAAAAACCGAGAATCGACCCTTAGGTCGGGTGGTTTTTACCTCAAAAACTGGGGAGAAAACAATCCGGTGGAAAAACCAACTACCTGACTGGTTCATCCGGAAAAACTGGAAACCGACCGATTTTGATCGATTTTTCCGGGTTTTTCTTAATTTTTTGCAAAAAAAATTTTAATTATTAAATTTGGTCTAATTTAGCCAATTCAACTGGTTTAACCAAAATATTGACTCCAAAACTATATGGGTTAGCTATAAACTAATCAAATTGGTCAATATAAACATGTTTTTAAACAGTTAACTCATACTTATTTATAAAATGATATGTTATCTTCATTTTTACATTTTTTCTATATGGGATTGTTCACTCATTTTTACATTTTTTCTTACTTCTTTTTTAGATTACTTTTCTTTTACAATTTGAAAATTTTGGCTGATTGTATTTTCAAGTTATAAATTACATTTATATTTAATAATTAATTAAATATTTAGTTATACAAATATATGAAATATGATTTAAAAAAAAATAAAAAAGAGAATATTATACATATTATATTATTCTTGTACACTAGAAAAGACCTCCAACAACTTGTTCTCTATTTTTATTATGTATAAGACATATTATGTTTTATTATATATGAGATATGTTATATTTTATAAAAATACTACGTAGACCGGTTCGACCCAGATTCGACCTTAAACCTATGACCCACTAGCTTTCCCGGTTCATTGACTGGGCCGATTTTTACAACCTTATATCTCTCTAATGTTGTGGGTCCCTTCCTCACCTTCTGTACTTTTTCCTAGCATCAAAATACGCGAGCCAAGGGTCACCATACAATCTAGACAATCTATTCTTAAGGAAACCTAATCGAAACATAGACAAAACTCTAACTTTAATGATAATAATCCATTAAACTCAATCTAAGAGTGTTTAGGGAATCGAAACACTTACTAAAATACCTCTGGAAATGCTAGAATAACAGTGAAGAACTCAGATAATAGGGTTGTTCAAACCCAACATTGTGTTATAGAGAATAGCACCCAAAAACTCTTGATTAAGCCTTTTTGATTCACACTCAAATGTGTTTTTATGGTGTTTAACAATGGAGAAGCAATAGGAGGTGAATGATATGATCTCTAGTTAGGCTCTGATGTCTGTGAGCGGCTAGAGTTGTCAAAAAGATTAAATAAGATTGGGTTTAAATAGAGTTAATGCCATACAAAAACGCGAGCACAATATTGGATATGTGAGCGCGATCCCTTCATAGCGAGCGTGATTCGATTCCCTAATTTTTCAGTTTAAGCCCAACATTGATCCATTTTATATTATTACTTTTTATTATCATAACACCCCTCATGTTCTTCATTAAGTCTAGGCCCTATTTTGTGGGTATTACATTATTAATGTAAAAAAAAAAAAGAATACAAAACTATAACAAGAGGAAACAATACAAAACAACTAACTAGCGAAGAGGTTTTGCTAGTAAGCAAGAATGCTAGAACTCCTACTACTTTGCTGTAAGTTCTAACTATACATGAATCTATACAATATATATTCTCTAATTCTATGTATAATGCGCTGAATATCCAGTTGTTGATGCTAGAAAAGTAACTCATTCTTAGTTCTCCAAATTTGGTAAACAGTGGCATTGAAAGCCACTCTTTTAATGAGGCTAAGCAGGGTTTTCCCAGAAGTTTCCTGATCATCCAACTTACCTCCTACCTCCAAGTTAGGACAGGTCTATTGATGCCATAATAAGCTAGAACTAAATCCCAAATATGTCTAGAGAGAGTGCAGTTAAAGAATAAGTGTTAAGTAGCCTCTACCTTACTATTGTAGAGCACACATATATTAGAGTCATAGTAGTGCAATCTACCTTTTAGAGCAAGCCAAGTGATAAACACAAATCTAGGTATTTATTGAGGAAACCATACCAATTTATACGAAGATATATGAGGTTTATTTGGTAAGATAGCATTATATGTACGAGCAATCATGAAAAAACTTGATCACTCCAACCTCTATTGAATAGAATCATTAGAGTTACGCAATGCCATTTCGATAGATCTCACAGACCTTAGCTTATTTATCTACCCCAGCATCACTAAACTTAACATCAAAGAATCGATCAAGAAGAGACATACCATGAGACCAAGGGTGGGTCAAACTAGAATGAAAACTTCTTACCATTGCTTAAAGTATAGATAAAAAATCCTTTCATCAAAGCCCGTATCTTTAGCAAACATCTCTAGCTCCAGCTAGTATCAAAGGGTTTCAAGATACCCTAAAAACTAAGCCTTTTAAGCTTATTGATAGATACCTAGGAAGCTCATAGAGTTTCTTTGTCAGTGACTAACTCCCATATATGTTTAGTAATAGCAGTTTAATTCTAATGGAATAAATTCTTCACATTTAAACCTCCAGATGTCTTAGAGGAACAAACATTGTCCCAAGCAACGAGGCATTTTTTCGTACTATTCCCAACACCATTTCAAAGAAAATCCCAATAAAGACCCATAACTCCTTTAATCACATATTTAGGGAGCATGAAAATGATGCACCGGTAGGTCGTCATACTGAGTAGGACAACATTGATTAGTTGCAACCTTCTTATATAGGATAGGCAGTAAGTAGACTAAGACTCTAGTCTAAAGGTGATCCTCTTAATCAATATATCACAGTTGGTCTTTGATAACCTGGTAGAGATGAGAAGAAGACCTAGATACTTTACAGGAAGAGAACCCTCTTGGAAGTGTAGTGCTTGAAGAATCTGTTGTCTCATATGTTATTTCATTCCATCAAAGAAAATGGAACTTTTGACAGGATTGGGCTTAAGATTAGATACTGAGGATAAGTGAGTAATTGCTTTTTGAATGATCTCAATAGATTGAATATCACCATGGCAGAAGACAAGGATGTCATCTGCAAAGTAGAGGTGAGTAAGTTGCATCTCTTTACATCCTATATAAAAGGTAAACTTAGTGTGTCATGCCTGCAAGGTAGGGCTTGGTTGTTATAAGTGTGTATAAGTGGCATATAAATGTATATGATAGGGATATGTTTTGCGTATGAGGGTTTATATAAGGTTTTTGGGTTAAAGTTGGCTTAAATTTGAAGTTTGGAAGTATAAAGGGCACAAAATAAGTATTTTGTAAGATAGTCACGGGTGTGACTAAAGGAGTCATAGCTGTGACTGTCGAGGATGAGTGTTTTGTATGGCTTTAAGTATCACGGGCATGATTGAATGAGTCATAGCCATGACATGCAGTTTTCTTTCATTTTAAGGCACGGCTAACAACCCTCTAACTCTAGCTCTCGTCCCCAAACACCAAGACACCATTTCCTACCCCTTTTAATGGGTTTTTTAACTTTAAAAACATAAGATTTAGCGTAAGATGGGAGATTAGCAAGAGATTTGAGTAGAAAGGTCAGGAAAGAGAAGTTGAGGGAAGAGTAGCTTAGAGCTAAGAGGGGGAATCACAAAGTTTTCCTTCATTCAACTTTAGTTTTGGTCTTCAAGAGGTACGGAAGCGTGACTTACTCATCTCTTGGTTTTATTTTTGAAAATTTTGTTGAGATTACCTGATATAAGTGATGACTCTCTTGTTTGTGGGTAGAAGAAAGATGGATTTTAGGTTCTTTTGAGGAAAGACTTTCCTTAAAGTGGAAACAAAAGCTAAGAGGGTGAGTTATGGGAGTCTCATGAATGTTTAATAGTTAAAAGTGATGTTTTGATGAGGAAATGACCGAGCTTGATCCAATACATAGGGGATCAAGGAGCACTTTTTAAGAAGGTTTGTACATATCTTCGATACAATAGTCATGGATGTGCTATGTGAATGCCATGATCATTTATGTCATATTTGTAAATGTGTTGTAAATGTATGGTAATAAATGAGATAAAAGGTTGAACGATGTTTATAATATATAAATGCGGTAAAGTGGAGCAAGAAATTGCTAATAAGGACATTAAGGATAAAGTTAGCGGTTGGAATCAATGGCAATAAGTATGGTGGTTATAGTTTTTAGTTATTACATTTATTACTTGTGCTCTCTTAGATAAGTTTGTATGCATGTTGTATTTTGATTATGGCATGTTTATAACTTTTGAACATTGAGAATGTTGCTAAGAGGGGCTACAACTAGTTAGCCTTAGAAATTTAGGTGTGTTGTGCTTAGTTTTGATTATTTGAACTCATGTAGAACTAAGCAGTATAGAGTCATGCCTGTGACTCAAGTGTTATGGAGATACAGAAGGGTTCATCGCCAGGCTCATGGCCAGGTAAGCCATGACCCAAGGCGTGACTACTTGTATATGGTGTTTTTAAATGTTGTTTTGATGTGGAAAATATGTATTTTTGGAGTGTATTATATATGATATGATTGCTTGGAGCTTTAAGCTCGAGAAAAATGTTAGAATAAACATGGTACCATGGTAGGAGATCAAGAGGTCTTAAGCTTGATGTGAGCGCCCTTATACCTAATGTTGTGTAAGACTAAGGGGTCTTAAACTTGACGTGAGCACTCTCAATTAGGGAAGCTTGATGGAACTTGATATGTTGGATGATTTGTGGATTGTTATGTGCTTATTGTTATGATGCTACATGCATGTCTAGTTAATCTATAGTGATGTAGGCATGATATGTGTTGTATGTTTATCTAGTGTGTGTGTGTGTGTGTGGATTGAATGTTTATATACCACTAAGCAGGGTTGCTTAGCATGTGGATGTTTCATCTTTCACATAGGTCGTAGATAGATAGAAGAGTTTATAAGAAGACAAAGCCATTAAGGAGTCGAAGGTCAATCCTAAGGGTGGTGATATGTTCATATTTTTCTTTTGATTTTAGTTTGTATTTAAAATGTTGGGGTAGTTACTTTTGTACATGCCTCAAGCATGAAGGACACGTAAATTTGTAACTCTTCATATAGTTTGTAAACTTTCATAAAACTTTGGCTAATGAAGCTAGTAAATGTATTTTGTTAAAATTTAAGAAAGTTTTATATTATTCATGCATGAATGTTTTATTTCAGTAAGTCATCATGACCATGGTGCATTAACCAGTTTTAAATTTTATCATGTTTTAAGTTCATGCATTGTGGCATCCTTTGGTATAAATGGGAGGAATTTTGGTTATATCAAGGAGTGTTATATGGTTCGAGTAATTCTTTTCAAAATTCTAGAAAAGTACTCCATAGCAAGAACAAATAACAAAGGTGAAATAGGATCACCTAGCCTTAGACCTTTTTTTCTGAAAAAAAAAACCTTCAAAGTTGCCATTATTAGAGATAGAGAACATACTGGTTCTAATACTCACCATTATCCAATTTATGTATTTGGCAGGGAAATGGAAGCTATGTAGACTTTCCTGAAGAAAATCTCAACTTAATGAATCATAGGCTTTTTGGAGATATATTTTTAAGGCATAATTATTGCCTTTTTATCTATGGTAGTTCCTCACTAATTCATGAGCAAGAAGAATGTTATCAGATATTTTCCTCCTATAAATAAAGGATGACTGGTTAAGATGAACTAGCTTGCTAGTGACAGTTCTAAGTCTATTGGTGAGGATCTTAGAAATGCACTTATAGAATACATTGCAGCATGTGATTGGTATGTAGTTTCTAAGGGAGTTGGGCACTGCCACCTTAGGAATAAGCATGATCACATTTGAGTTAGCTTTTTTTGGAGCTTACCCATTTCAAAGAACCATTTAATTGCTTTGCAAACATTAAGGCCAACTATAGACCAACATTTTATGTAGAAACAGCTATTGAAACCATAAGGACCAGGAGCTTTATCCTTGCCAATGCTAAACATAGATGTCTTAATTTCAATTTTTCTATTAAGAGCACAAAGGGGAGTTGAATCCTCCTCAATAAGGCAAAGACCCCCTTAAAAGATCTTAGTGGAAATAAATAGCCTGCCAGGGTCTGAAGAGCCTAAAGAATTCTCATAAAAGAGAAGAAGTTCTTAATGCCATTAAGGTAAGAACAATCATCCCCATTGGATAGCACTAACTTACTAATTGTATTCCTAGCCTTCTTCTACTTCAACATATTATGGAAATATGTGGTATTGCTATCACCAAGTTGGATCCACTTACATCTAGAATTTTGCTTATAGAAGCTCTCTTCTTAATTAAGAAACATCTTTAAGGGCAACATACACACTCTTTCCCCATCTTGGAGGAGAACATTCAGAGGATCTAATTTAAGGTTATTTTGCAAACTATCCAGTAGCTGCCTAGCAGATGCAACTCTCTTAGAAAGATCACTAAAATGGTCCTTAATGAGTTTCTTCCTAAGGTACTTCAACTTCTGGTATAAGGAGAACATAGGCAAACCATGGAACTCTATATACTAGACACTAGAGACAATATCAACAAACTGATGGTGGTCACACCAAAAGTTATAGAATATGAAAGGAGACTTGACAAGGGATTAGGTATTTAATAGTCTCACTAAGATGGGAAAGTGGTATGAGATACCTAGGGGTGAGATCAGATAAGAAGCATTATGCCATCTTTGAATCTAAGCATCATTCACAAATCACCAATTGAGCTTAGGAAAAGTCTTGTTCTCCCCTGCTTAGTTATTATACTAGGTAAATTTCAAACCAATATTGCATAATCAGAAAGCTTATAGCAAATGAACCAATCTTAAAAGTCGGGTTTGGCCTCATAGATGGATTCAGAAACTCCATGTCTATCTGAATCATGCATAATAGCATTCAAATCCCTCTATATAAGCCACGAGTCTTCAATAGAGATACCAAAGAGCCTTGAAGCCTTCCATAAAGACTGTCTTTCAACATGATTGTAAGAGCTATACACCACATTGTTAGAGATGTGCCTTAAAGGCAATCGCCTTAGGCACTAAATGTACACATTAATATTAGCATTCTTTCATTATATTAGTATTCATTTGCATATGAATTAATGTTGATCTTAAACTAATTAATGAAAGTCCTTGATACATAACATAACAAGAAGAAAATCATGATAATGAGATTCCTATCATGTGTAATTATATTAATATCTAAATTATCCCTAGTCATAGGATTAATAAGACGAGACATTATTAATCCAGATAGACTAGCACATGTTATATTCCTTGATTAGATCAACTAGTAGATCTCATTATTTGTAAGCATGAGATGTTTAGAGTTAACATGTGGATGCTTGCTAAAAATAGTAAAGTACATTAGATGACCTGTTATGAGACAATCATATGAATTATCTATTCAAATGTCAATGATAGTATCATCATAGCAATGGTGCAAATATTCTTAGACTTGAGGTATTCAAGGATATCTTGGATACTGATTTTGTATTTTGACTCTATTCCTTGTTGCCTCATAAAAGTCGCTCATATAGTGGTGATTAGGTACAACTTGAGGTATTTGAAGGTAATTAAGTAGTCAATAAAGGATTCACCACTCCTAATATAGGAGGTGTACCCATGGCCTTTTGATATTGGATGAGATCCAAAAATATGAAAGATTTATTTTAGGTTGGATCATGATCGGAAGGGGTTAGGAGCCTGTATGGGTCTATACGGGCCTGCACGAGCCCATTGGGCTACTGGCAGCAACAGCCCTGCCAGCAAATTAGGCCAATTAGCCTAATTTGCCTAAATCCCCTATTTTACTCCTATTTTGGTGTCATTTGATTTTTGAATCAAGCTTGGGTTAGAGTGAGACTCCTAAAACTCTAGGAGTATTTTCAGAGATATATTTATATTAAATTTTGGGCAAAAAATTTAATCAAGACACAAAAGAATTAAGTGTTAATTTTTTATTTTCTTTCAATGAGCATACACTTTGCTAGCACATTGTATATGCTCAAACCATCACCCTTAGGGTTTTAATCTTCCATTTTCTAGGATCAACGTTAGAGATGATCCTACTTTGGATGGTTGTAGTTTGCAACAATCCGACAAGAAGAAAAATTGAAGAAATGAGCCAATAAATTAAAAGTACTAATTTCTTTCTTTGCTTTATTAAATTAGTTTTAATGGCATAAGTTGTATCATATGAACCGGAATTTAAAAAATTTTAATTTCCATTGCATTTTTTATATGTGATACATTTTTAAAACCTAATATTGGTATTAAAGCTCCCTTGTGTCCATTGAAATTAATTTTAGTTAAATGTGCAATTGGATTGCATGATTTTGACAATTTTGGTTCTATTGATTTGAAAAATTGAAATTAATTTGTAAAATTCGTTTTAATTATTTTTCTTTCTATAATCTGATAATGAGATGATTAAGGATGATTATTTTGAATGTGAATGAAAAATGGTTTGAATGTGATTCAAATAACTAATTTCGAAATTATTACAATATTGCTGAAAATTGCATTATTGATGAACATGTGATGTTTATTTTTATCATGGTACTGGTCTTTTTTTTTTGTAATTTGAATATGCAAAATTTATTTAGATATATTGAGAATGTGTTTAAGTTTCTGGAAGTGTCCCATAATTAATTTAAAATTGTTTTAATTAATTTTGAAAACAAACACCAAAACGAGTCTATTTTAGTGCATCCGGCGGAATTGTATTGTTTGATTTTTTTGTATGTGTATATTTCGGTTCCAGCACCTTAGAATATTTTTTATATGATAATCAATGTGTTATTTTGATGTTAAATGCATGCCAAAATTATTTTACTCGAGTTTAAATTTTCAAATTAATTTTAGATAATAAATGAGTTATTTTAGGTATCTGGTGTGTTGGTTCATTTGTCTTAATGATTTTGGATTGTGACAAAATTATTTTGAAAGACTTGAGCTGACCTAAAGATGTTTATAGTGATGATATAAGGTTCTGAAAATTTTAGAAATTTTTGTGAATTAATTTAAATTGAGCAATTACAATTCTAGTATGACTAGATAGTGGTATGTATGTTAAAATTAAATTGTTTAATTTTTGACATTATAATAACTTGATTTTAAGGTGGATTACTTTCGAATTAATTTCTAAAAATATGAAATTTAATTAATTTGATTAAATATTAAAATCCATGTTGAAACGACATACAAAATTAAATTAACTGAAACAATATAAGTAAGCAATTTCGATTTAAGAGTTGATTCCGACTTTCATATTTGGAGTCCAGAATTGTCACTACCTTGTTTAATTTTATTTTTTGCATTAGAAAATGTATGGTAGGGGTGTATGGAAAGGATGATGGATGATTATGGACTTAGGCCCAATGTGATTGAACATGCATGATTTATTTTTTGTTTTATGGTAAATAGACCTTGCGCGTCATTGCCTCTTTTTTTCTTTCTCATATATTTCTTTTCTCATCTCACTTCCCTCAAATGTAAATTGAAGTTTTCTCTTTTGAATTTTGTAATTAGATTATATAGGACTAAGATAGATGGAAACGCAATAAGTAAGAAGCAAAAGGAGTTGGCGCCATTTACAAGAAGACATAAACATAGGAATTTGATTTCTATTTTAAATATTGTAATTGATGCATCTACCTAGGTTAGACATAGTCAATCCTTCCATGGCTCAAGAGATTGATGTTAGATTGTCTTTAATCATGCCATATAGTTATAGTAACTATTGAATATATGTTTATGTATGAATGTATGTTTAACATGCCATAAACATGATGATATTTTATTAACAAAATCCCTTAATAAATAATAATTAAGACTAACACATTCCATTAATATGGGGAGAACTAGAGTTCTTTTAGATGCTGGGTTGTTGAGTTGACTCAAGCCCTCTCTATAAGAATATGTTCAGACCGTTGAAATATAATTTCATGATTAATGGGTTGGTGTTAACCGATTTCATTGATTTGTTGAGCTGACTCAAGATCAATGTAAATTGGAGGCAGTATTGGATAAATGTATATGAGATGTACATGTACCAAGAGGTTATAGCCTAATAATTTGTGCACACATCAATTAATTGATAGCACAATTCGATAGTTACATTTAAAGATGCAATGGGTAAGAATCAGATACTTACCGATTTGATTTAAAAAGGCTTGTTGAGCTGACTTAAGGTTTTTCTCAAATTGGAATTGGATACCGACCTACTAGGTGAACTTTCAAATAAGTCCTCTCAAGTTCATAGTGAGGGCTATGAGTTTGCAATAAAATAGTAGGAATCATAATGTGTTTTATTAAATACCTAGTATCATGCATTCATACATGTACACACTTATACAATCTCGATCTTTACATCTAGGTTGTTAGAATAATATCATTCAATATGAATCAAAGTGTAATCATGAGTCATACATTTTGACTAACCTAAGTTTCCTTGACTGGCATAAAATTGAGAATAGTTCTCAAATCCAAAGGGTTGCCAAAGTCTCGGAATAGCTGTTTTCCTTCCGTTAATGCTTGAAATGCAAGTGTTATGAACAATTTGCATATAAGAAGTACTTGGATAACAATAGATTGGTCCTATGTTATTCAAACTTCAAAAGTAGCATGAAAATAGATGCAAAACCAATATGTATTATCTTAGATAGATGGCCAATGAGCAAGCTCATGCTCAGTGATATGAGATATCTAAATTACTCTACCACTCCAAGATGATAGAAGGAAAATCTAAAATGTAACATGCATTATAGATAAAAGGAAAAAGTAGAGAGACATCTTAAAAGGTACTTCCATTATGATAATAGTTAAAAAAATGGAAATGAAAGAACAAGGCATATTTGGAATTTTAAAGAAGCAAAAGTATAAGGCATATAGATGCACATTCTATTTCAAGTAAATTTGATAAGGAGAATAACGTTATTTCTTGTAATAACACATGGGTATTAGATACTATATGTAGGTCTAACATATACAAGATATGCAAGACTAAAGAAATAATAGAAAGTTTTAAAAAGGAGAGTCGAAACTGTGCACATTGGCCATATAGCAATAGTTGCTGCAATAGCTATAGAGGCTTAAGTTTCAACACTCTCTAGTAAGCTTGTTTAATGGTTTAAAGAATATAATTTTGTTTTAGTTTATGAATAAAGAATATAATTTTGTTTAATAGTTGAACAAAAGTTTTTCATTTGACTATTAAGAACAATTGTTGTTCTGTATGGTTAAATGATATTCCTTATGAAACTAAAACATTATGCACTAGAGTTTATGATCTTGAAATGCTTGATTCTATCCTCAATATTAATTTAAAGGGTTAATGACTCGAAACCATAAATTAAGGCATTGTCAACTCAAGCATATAAAAGAGAATCACGTGATGATTTATGGTAACTTGGGGTCATTTGATTATAAATCATGTGAATTTTATTTACTAAATAAGTTGATAAAATCAACTTTTAGTGAAAAGGGTAGTGAACTGATAGACTTTATACATATAGATGTATGTGGACCAATGTTCATACATGCCATAAATGGTTTTGTATACTTCATTACCTTAATTATGATCACTTATAATTCAGGTATTTGTATATGGTGAGATACAAATTTGAAACCTTTGAAATGTTCAAAGAATTCAAAAATGAAGTAGATGAACAATTCAACAAAAGTATTAAGACACCTAGATTAGATTAAAATGAAATAATACTTAAGCTAAATGTTTCAATGTCATATAAAAGATAATGAGATTTTATCTGAATAAACCATATCTTATATGTCATAGCATAATGATGTGG
>CATIWF010029091.1:0-14866 GCA_949630135.1 Balakata baccata
CACATACATATTATGCAGTGGAAAATAAAATTTTTTAAAACCCGAATCAAATGATTCTATTTCTACCAATTAAAACTAATTTAACCAATGAAAATTCAAAAATTATACCTTTATAATTTCTTGATTTTTCTTCAACTTCTCACCTTGTTAGGTTGTAGTAAACCACAATAATCCAACCTTGGATTGTCTCTAACAATATCAATGTGAAGATGAAAGGATGAAACCACTAGGGAGATGGCCTGAACATACCTCAAAGTGCTAGTAATGATGTATGTTCATTTAAGAAGAAAATTAAACTCTTTAATTTGTCTATTTTCTATCTTTTGGAGTCTTTTAGATCTAAAAGAAAATCATAAAACTAGATCAAAATTGAAGGGAGATGAAAGTGAAAAGTAATAATTTAAAATTGGCCAATTAGCCAATTTAAAGAGCTGTGTGAGCTGTTGTGCGCGCCTGGGCCTGCTAGGCCAATCGGATGGCCTGCAGGCCAACAGGCCCATCAACTCCTTCGAGTGATTTTTTCTCGCAATTTGACTCGAAATAATTCTCTCAAATTTTGGATCCCATCCAAAGCCATTTTACTCATTTTTTACATCTCCAATGTGTGTGACCTATTAGGTTCCCGGTTATGTTGGTCACTTAAATTATCATATAATTTAAGCAAATTATGAGCAATATCTAACAACATATCATGATCCCCAATTGACCGGAAAGTCAGTGGTTTGACTACTAACCTTTCCATAGA
The DNA here is from genome assembly GCA_949630135.1 of Balakata baccata. Classification (NCBI taxonomy): domain Eukaryota; kingdom Viridiplantae; phylum Streptophyta; class Magnoliopsida; order Malpighiales; family Euphorbiaceae; genus Balakata; species Balakata baccata. The sequence continues at coordinate 746 of CATIWF010029091.1, forward strand.
CAACAATATGTGCACTTTGTCCTTTCACCATCCTATACCCCACTCAGTTCAAAGCATGGACTATGTGTCAGCTCCTACTAGACTGACTATGTCACATTTGGCCTAAATGATGTTAGATCTTGTCATTGGGACTTATTACTCTATTAGACATGTCATTGAAGACCATCTTCGGGACATTTCCACTCTGGCTAGAGATTCCCGAGTAATGATCCCGACAAGAGGCCTTGGGTATACTCTCCCACTATCAAGAGTGGTGAGTCCTCTGTTGGCTACCCAATTACCTTCGAACACCTTAAGTTATATCTAATCGCCACCCTATGAGTGACCTCTATATGGAAACAAGGAATGAAGTCAAAGCACAGAATCAATATCCAAGATATCCTTAAGTACCTCAAGTCTAAGGATACTTGCCCCATTGCTATGATGAGACTATCATGTGTAATTATATTAGCATCTAAATTATCCCTAGTCATAGGATTAATGAGATGAGACATTATTAATCCGGATAGACTAGCACATATTATATTCCTTGATTGGATCAAACAGTAGATCTCATAATCTGTAAGCATGAGATGTTTAAAGCTAACAAGTGGATACTTGCTAAGAGTAGCCAAGTATATTGGATAACCTTCTATGAGACAATCATATGAATATTCTATTCAAATGTCAATGATAGTCTCATCATAGCAATGATGTAAGTATGCTTAGACATTTTCTTAGAATTTCTCTCAAAGAACATACACAATGCTCGCACATTGTGTGTGTTCAAACCATTACCCATATGATTTCTTTCTTCCAAGTCCGTGTGGATTATCATTAGAGATAATCCAAAATTGGATTATTGTGGTTTGCTACAACCCAACAAAAAGTAAATTTTAAGAATTGGCTCAAAAAATTAAAAGTAAAATTTTCAACTATGATTTTATTAAATTAGTTTTAATGGCACAAGTAGAATCCTATGATTTGGGTCTTGATTTTTTTTGTTTTTATAGATATTTTGTGTATGAGATGCATGTTCAAAACCCCATACGTGAAGCCTGCTGGTGAAGGCCGTTGTCTCATTTTTCTCCACAATCAAAACCATACCAAATCACATCCTATCATTTCACATGCAAATCCTAAGGTTCTCCTAAATGGAACCTCTCTAGAAAAACTCCACTCAACCATTAATATATTTATCATATCACAAATATTCATACAAATTAGCATATAAGTCAATATCCATGCCCTTATTTATTCTATTACATCTACCTCGTTACTTTACACTCTTTTACCATTTATCTCATAATTCATTTACTTCCATTTCCATTTCATGGCATTATTCCCATAATTTCTCATCATGATCAGCTAATGTGTCATTTGTGTTTTCTTGACAACCCATTATCATTTCTCACACATTTTTATGCTATCAAACATGCCACTATAGTATCATTCCAATTTTTACGATTTACTTATTCTTTCATCCTAACCATCCATTCCCTATTCACAATTATTATCTAACATACCAATAACCTCATCTAGGCTGTCAAACACCCAATTCAACATATAAACACTTATTTTAATCAAACTAATACACCTAAATGTACATACTTCTTTGAAACCGAGCAAAACTCCAAGCTTTGGAGCTTGTCCATCCTCTTAGGCGACTTCTCCACCATCCAAAACACCTCCTCTACATAATCATAGCCATATATCACTACCCATAACTATATCAAACCATATAACATAAACCCTAACTCAAAACTCATCAAGCCAAGCCTTTGCTCACTCAAATCTAATTAAAAATGTAGTTACCCACTTAATCTAACATCAAACTGAATTTTCCTTTAAAAAAACTCAAGATCACACTTCAATCCTTCCACTTACAAATGGGTCTCCACCCAAATTCGGGTAACTCTTATCAATCACTCAAAATCACACTAAAGATATGAGAAATCGTGATTTTTTACCTCTTGATGGCCAAAATCATCACTAATTAGCAAAGAATCCTGAGCTCCCTTCAAATCCCAAGCTTTCTCTCTCTTACCCCTTCTCCTTCCTTAAAGAAAAACTCCAAATCATTGCTTAAATCTTCCTCTAATATGTTTAATCTATGTTTGGAGGCTTAGAAACCTTTAAAGAGTAATGGGAGGAGTTTGGAATTTCAGAGAATTTGGGCATTCTAAGGTTTTAAGATGTTGAAATCTCAACTAAAACCCATTTATATCAGTCCCTTTCATAGCCATGTTCGCGACCATGACACTTTTTGGGTCTGGTCGTGAATGAATATGGACAAAGAGCTTGAAACACGACCTTCACGGTCATGAAAAGGCCTTTTTATGGCTATGAATAAATCTTTTCCTGGTCATGAATAAATCTTTTCATGGTCATGACAGTTTTCAGCATGGTTATGACGTTGGCTATGAAAAGGCATAACTTATTCCTATGATCGAATTTTGCCAAAATTCCACTTCTAAACACTTCCTAAACATATATAGAAATCATCCATGGGCAATTGACAAACTTAGACTCAAGTTCATACAACTCAAATCATCGCACAATATGGGTTCACCACCACGCTCACAACTCAAGTTTACACACACATTGCTCACTTCAACTCCTTCCAAAGCCCATGATCCAAAACCAACTATATACCTTAAATATACTTTCTTAATCTTCCAATATACCTCTCATATACTAACCATATAACATCTATACATATATTTTAAATTCTTGCTTTTGATTACCAAAATGGCCCTTCATATGTCATTTATTTACATATTCTAACTAAACCTTATTTAGTGGATGTTACACGATTAGTGCAAGCAGCACCGACACTGCCACCTCTACTGAAGCTACAGTGTGATAAGTTGAGGAAGTATAGGGTGATAAATTTTGTAGGAAGTAAGGATGATGACCCAACTATAGCTGAGTTTTGGCTGGAAAAGACAGAGAGGGTGATGGGACAGTTTGAGAGCACGGAGGACAAGAAAGTGAAATATGAAGTTTCTCTTTTATAAGAGCATGTGTATGAGTGTTGGAGAGCTATTTTGAGGAAATCATAGACTCTATCAAAACCGACTTAGGAGTTTTTCTTAGCAGAGTTTAAGAAGCAGTATGTGTAACGTCCACAAAATAGGGCCTAGAAGTAATGTGGAACATGAGGGGTATTATGGTAATTAAATTGGTTTAAAATGATGAATATGGTCAGAATAGAATCACGCTCGCTAAAACGATCGCGCTTGCGATTCCTATGGAGCACTCGTGATTCTATCAAAGCAGTTACTCTATTTAAACCCGATCTTATTTCATCTTTTTCATTTTTCTGACAACCCTAGCCTCCTCTAGACACTAGAGCTCAACCAAAGAGCTATACCTTCACCCCCTTTGGTTCTCTATTATTTAGACACCTTAAAAATACATTAGAGATTGTTTTTAAAAGGGATTAAAGTAAGGGTTTTAGGTGTTTTTCCTTAAGAACACAAGGTTGAGTTGAACAGACCCATAAACCAAACACCCCACCTGCATTTTGGTATATCTAGAGGTATCTCAGTAAGTGTTTTGTTTCCCTAACACTCTTAGATTGAGTTTAATGGTTTATTATCAATAAAGTTAGGGTTTTGTTAATATTTCCATTGGGTTCCTTTAGAATAGAATATAACGAACATTTTATGAGTCTTAGTTCATGTGTTTGGTGCTAGGAAAAGCTTCAGAAAGGTGACACGGATAGTAGCACATTAGAGAGACGTGAGAGTGATAGTTTTGGCTCCATAGATTAAGGTTTGTACCTATAATCATATTTATTCGCTTTCTAGCTATATGATTGTTAGAGCACTGGTATACTGTATGATATGTTACTGTTGAATGCCATGAAACATGATCTCAATAGTTGGAAATTGTTCTATGAAGTAATTGCATAACTTATGAATGATTTACAGGTTATATTGATATGAGATGGATTACATGAGTAATGGCATGTAGTAATGGTATTCAGATCTGTATATATGTCATATAATGGTTCTATAATGATGTGGTGGTGTTGAAAACACGTTAAAAAGAATTGGCATGTGGAAATGTTCGATTCATGGTGTTGTTATTGTGGAAGTCACGTTCGTGATATAGGGGTTCTAGCTCGGGACATTTATTGTGCTAGCGATACCAGAAGCGCCCGTAACTCTCGTAATTTAGCATGACCATTTTGTATTAAACATAACATGAGAAATTGAATGTGAACACAATGACACATGGACATTTATATGACATATGATATACAAAAGTGCTATATGGATGATTTATATGAATCGGTCATTATGTCGTGACATGTTAATATTGAATAAGTGATGAAAGGTTATATTATATGATAGACATGATAATCATGATGTTATGCTTGATGTACTATGATATGACATGCGATAAAGGAATATGTACATGTTGACCACATGGATAATAATATGACAAATGATGTACAAATATGATATATGGTTGAATCACATGATATTAATTTGTATTGTTTATATTGACATGCAATATCACGGGTATGTTAGTATGATTAAGAGATCAGTTCCATACGAATAAAGGAAATATGAAATGATAGAAATGCCCTTACTCATACTAGAACTGACTATAGGATAGATGGCATGCCATTAAGGGTGGTTAAGTTACCGTACTATTATCTCATGCATTATTTATCGGGCAAGGTAGCTTCAGCTCTAAGAGCACCCTTGGCCCATTATGCTAGCAATTATTTTATACAGTTATGAGTCAAGTTGGCTTCAGCTCTGAGAGCGCACTTGACTCAGGTATAGACACAGACAATTATGATTATACGGGTAGGGTGACTTCAGCTCCAAGAGCGCCCCTCTTCATAACCTGTATCTAATAGTGTAGTATAGAGTAATTGGGTAAGACAAAGGAAATAATGAAGTAAAGCAAATGTTTTACAATGTTTATGATTATAAGAAATGGCTTCCGCTTACCAGGTACGCTATGATCATTAGTTGCTTGGTTTATGTAAGCATGGTAATACGCTGTTATTGGCATGATTTACTATATGTGAGACTTTGTTTTAACATGGCTATATGATATGCATGATATAATTTGTATGACCATAAGTACCACTAAGTTGGATAACTTAGCGTATGGGTTTCCTACACACAGGTCTCGAACTGTAGGTAGAGTTAACACAAAGAAGCCTAGCCAGTCATAGCAGCAAATGATCAAAGTCAGCTCATGATGCATCTATTTTCATTTATCATACATTTGGGATTTTATTTTAAATTGTGTTGCAAATTTTGGATTGTATGGATGTGTTATTTTAGGCATGTTTAGCCCAAGTTTTCAGATTGCATGATTTCAGTTTGTTATAAAGGCATAGACTTATGTTTGTTCATCTATGTGGACATATATGATATGTATGGCGAGATAAACAATTTTATAATATGTTCATACGGTAAAGACTAAAAGAGGGATAATAGTGATAAGTATAGTAACAAGTATATGGTAACACTCCCTCATATAACGGTTAAGTATGCCATATGGGAGGGTGTTACATTTTTGGTATCAGAGCCAGGCTTAGGCAGTTCTAGACCTAAGCGGGCTATGGTTTTATCATGCATTGCATTCACATATTGCATCTAACTCTGACAAAGGCTACTTCTCTGTCAACTTGTAGGATAGTGTGAACAATGTCAAATTCTGAGTATCGTGTCATTTTTGATGAAGGAGATTCCCAAGATGCTGGGCCACACTGTGAGCCCAGTATGGGAAGTGTTCTGGGTCCCTAGGGAGTTTCGAATTTGAATGGGCCAACGGGACAAGCCGACTAGGGCCAGATTTCCCTTATGCAGCAGGTTTGTTATAGTAGATTGTCTGAGCAATGCCACAATGGGCTCCTGCTCCACCTTCACCATTGAAGCCAGTCATCCATATTGATAGACTTAAGAAACATGGGGCCATAGTCTTCTTAGGTAAGAGGACTGGTGATCCGGTAGATACTAAGTAGTGGCTAGACTGGACCAAGAAGGTCTTTAGAGAGCTGCAGGTCCCTAAGGAGGATCGATTCGGATTTACTATCTCTCTATTACAGTTAGATGCATATGACTGGTGGAAGACAATTCTTAGGAGACCAGGATTGATAGAGCCTGTTGCTTGGAATTACTTTACGAAGCGATTTAGAGTCCGTTACATACCATAGATATATATGGAGGAGCAAAAGAGAAAGTTTATGACTTTTAAATAGGGAAAGATGTTAGTTATGGACTATGAGATATAATTTACTCAACTGAGTAGATATGCTCCCTAGTTGGTTAGTACAGAGAGTGACATGTGCCGATAGTTTGAGGATAGCTTGAGTGGTGAGATTAGGGATGTGATTTCTTGTTTCCACCATAATGACTATGTAGATCTGGTTTCTACTACTCTCACTCCTGAGCAAAGAAGGAGAAAGAGAGTGGAAGATGAGAGCAAGAGGCAAACGCCCCCAGCGACCCATCATGCAGGTAAGAAGGGCCGCTCCTATCAGGGCCATTCCCAAGGCCAGTCCCAGGGCTATTAGCGCCATCACTAGGGTGGATTCTAGAGTAAAGGATAGCCCTCCAATACTATATCAGCTGCATATAGCTCTCAAACATGGTGTAAAGAGGATGCTCCCCTGTGTGGTACTTATGATAGATGTCATCATGGGGAGTACAGACATGCTAGTGGAGCTTGCTTCAAATATGGCCAGCAGGGCCATATAAAGAGAGACTGTCTGTAACACCTTATGCCTATGGATATCACTTATACTTATATCATATTATTATGTATTGAATAGAATAAGACGTAGTCCTGTTTATAATAAGGGATAAATTTTTTTTTGAATCATATAACATTCCACTTTGTAGCATTTAGCAATTCAGCAAAGCATAACAGCTTGACTATATACATCATATATATATATCACATCACTGCGTATTCATTATATTATATGTATACAGACATACAGTCTCAAACATAAAAGTCATGTCCCTATACATATGTGAAATGCAAGGAGAGAGATTGGTGAGGCTCGGCCGGTGACCTGTGATCTATGTCTTCTATATGGTATGCACCTCCAAAATGAGCTAATTACTCTTCATTGCCTAAAAGATGATGCAATTTGATGAGTTGCAACTCAATGAGAATAATTATCAAAAGCTTTCTAAAGTACCAAGTCAATGACAGTTACAAGTAATAATCGTCATTCCTACACATTTTACATGTCATTCTATTTATTAATATCATATCAATATAAATCATATTAAATCATATAAACATTTCATTTGCTTATGCTTATGTCACTTTCTTTTATTATGACTAGGCTAAACAAACACTATCCCGGGTTTCTATGTGAACATTTGCATTTGCTAGCTACCTTGATCATTTATAACATTTGCACATTTGTTAGGCCATAGGCCTTTTCTTTTGCTTTTGAACATTTGCTTGGGCTATAGGCCTCTTCTTTTGCTTTACAATGCTATTTAGCTAGTCACAATGCCTTTTAAGTCCATATGCATTTGCATTTGCAACAATTATTATACATTTCAGTACAATCTCATTGGCCATATCATAGCAATTATGTAATTCAAATAAAACAAATCAAGTCACATTACACGTAGCACGTATAATCGCACGTACTAAAGAAATCGTTTGATAATTAAACTCACCTTTTCTTTTGCTACTAAGCCTCTAACTTACTATCTTTCACTTCCTTGAGGCTCTCCAATATGCTGTGGACCTAATTGAATGTACACTTGGTCAATTGGTAGCTAAATAAACTTAGTGAAATTAAAACAAATTGAAGTATGCATTTTAAGGACCACTAACTAGGGTTTGGTATTATGCCAGTGTGACCTTCATGTGTTCAGTAGCTTATAACGTTTTCTATACTAGTCCAATTTGTATGATTCTTGTTTCTAATTAAATCTAACGTGTAGGGGTTATAACATATCTAAATTTTAGACAAATTGGACCATTGTGGAATATTTTATGCAATTTAAATGAGTGTTCCATTTTATGCCCTATTTTTGACCTTAGGCAGTTTTGGGACACCAATTTTTCTTCATATCTTACAACGTGTAAGTTATATTTCTATGACTTTGTATGAACATAGATATGTTAAAACGGAACATTTTTCATGTTGACAACTTTCATCCATTCTGCCTCTAAAGTCCTCATATGGTAGGGTAATTGTGACTGGTTAGAAACAGGGCTGGCATCTGGACTAGTGTGAGTTGTGAAGGCCATAACTCACAACATACACAACATATTGAAGTAAAATTTATGCCACAATTTAGCTAAGACATGTACCTATAAAGAGCTCAAAATTGGCAAACAACTAACTGGACATACCTAGGACACTAAGCAGGCAGCTCAAATATGGAACAGGCATGACGCTCTTGCCTATAACTCAACATCCGCCCATAATCTGGTCCTGAAATTTAGTATGCAGCTAGATAACAATATATATACAACTTTCATGTTTTGAGTTTCCTCCAATATCGATTCTATCATATAGAAAAACAATCAAAAGAGTAGATGATTCAGCTAGGTTCCTCAATGGAACTAGTTCCAGTCCGATGCTAATATCTTTCCACAAACACCAAATCATGCAAAACCATTTATATAGCCTTAAACCTAATACATAAAGCTACAACTTTTATGTTTGTGTTTCTTTAGATTTGGTCTACAACTTGAAGGAAATTGAGGCCAACTTACTGCCCTTGAAACAGAATCAAGAATTACACTGTGTTGCTTATACCTTCATAAACCAAACCTAACTATTTTCTTAACTCAAAATTAACATACAAGAGAGGAGAATTAATTTAAATATGGCCAGATGATGGAGTTTGGGGCTTGGAATCAGATAAAAATGAAGGAGATGGAAAAGCAAGAAATGAGAAAGAAGGCAGCTTAAAGCCCTATTTAACCGACTCACTTCTCTTCTTTTTTTCTGAATTTTTTTTAACTTTTTCTGATTTATTTATTTAATTTAAATAATAAATAAATAATTATTATTATTATTATTTTCTCTACAGATTTACATGCACTTAGTGAAAAAATACTATCTAGTCAAATTGTCTATAATTAATTTCACTATGTCAAATTTCACTTATTTCAATTTTAATCATTTTATTTAATTTCATTTTCAATATCTTATGTCCTTATTTAAATTATAACTAGACACGTACAACTTGTTCCTATTGTGATATACCAACTCGTGGCCAGTCTACCTCGTGACCATGTTCACGCCAAAATCCCTATATATGCATGTGTTTCATATGAATGACATTTAAAATGAACATGTCAAAATATAATGCGTGTCATAATGCATGTGGAAAAGTCAAGAATGTTACAGATTATGTCTATAAGGAGCTTAAAATTGGCAAACAACTAACTGGACCTGCACAGGATAATAAGCAGGCAGCTCAAATATGAAACAGATATGACTCTCTTGCCCGTAACTAAACATCTGTCCATAATCTGGTCCTGAAATTTTGTATACAATAGATAACACATATCTACAACTTTTATATTTTGAGCTTCCTCAAATACCAACTCTATCATATAGAAACAGAATCAAAACAGAAAGTGATTCAGCTAGGTTCCTCAATGGAACCAGTTTCAGTCCAATGCCAATATCTTTCCACAGACACCAAATCATGCAAAACTATTTATATAGCCATAAATCTAAGACATAAAGCTACAACTTTGGTGGGTCTGAGGTCTCTCCCCCCAACAGCTAGCTTTTAGGGTGGACTCTAGGCCTCGGCCCTATGGGCCCTTAATATGGTATCAGAGCCTGGTGGTCGGTCTCGAGCGAATCGCGGCATGGCGGAGCGTGGTGGAAGTTCTCTCTGTGAATGAATCCCACATCGGACGCCATTGCACTGACTAGTCTTTCAACTTCCTCAAATTTGGTTTCTAACATGAAGAAAACGGAGCATGAATTAACTATCCCCATAACATAATTTCGAGAAGCTTACCTAGTTACTTGTAAGCAATAACCTTCAAGTTAACAATTTTCAATTTAAATTTAGTATCATAAGAAGAGATGAAAACTTACCAGAATTCTTAGCTATAGTTGGCTGCTGGAAATTTTGAAGAAGAAAGGAATTAGGGAGAAGAGAAGATGAGGCCAAGAAGAAGAGCTACCTTCTTATTTGAGCAGTAGGACCACCGCCTCACCAACTTGTGCTTTTTTTTTTTAATTACTTTTCTGATTTATTTAAATTAATTAAATAAAAAATTAATTAAGTTAATTAATTTATTATTATTATTATTTTCTCTACACATTTACATATACCTAATACCAAAAATACTATCTAATCAAATTGTCTACTTTAATTAATTTCACTATTCCAAATTTCATTTATTTCAAATTTAATCATGTATTTAATTAATTTTCAATACCTTATCTTTCTTATATAGTTTATAACTTAACACGTGCGACTTGCTCTTATTACGATAAACCGACCCATGGTAAGTCTACCTTGTGAACACGTTCTACCTAAAATCCCTACTTATGCATGTGTTTCGTGTGAATGACATTTATAAAATGAATATGTCTAAATGAAATGCATGTATGAACGGTCGAGGATGTTACATTCTACTTATGCCATCAAAACTAATTAACCAATTTATGGTTGAAGATGATTACCTTCGTGTTCTTTGGCTAGTTCCTTCAATTTCTCCTTACTGAGTTATTGCAAACCATATCAATCCAAGGTAGGATCACTTCTTATGTTGATCCACATGAAGAAATGAAGATGGAAACCTCAAGAGTGATGGCTAGAACAAACACCAAGTGCTAGCAAAGTGATATATAGTTTAGGGAGATGATGAAGAATTAAACTCTTTTAATTCTAATGGTGGCTACATAATTTCTATGTAAAATGCCTTAAATATGTGTTTCCAAATCACTCCTAGGGTTTAGAGTCCAACTCCAACCCAAAAAGGCATTCACAAAGCAAATCCCCAAAAATTAGGCATAATGGGCGCTACCAATGCATTGGACATGTGCAGTGACATGCTTGTGTCATAGTGAGATGGGCATGTTACAAGCGTTGGGTCTTCTGCCAGCAATTGGCATGGGCGTGTCTTTTGACATGCCTATGTTAGCTCTAGTATGCAACATTGATGAGCCTGTGTAGGCCCACGCCACTCTGACGACTTCACACCCACAAAAATTTTCCGCAATTACGACACCGTCTAGCCCAAAATATCTCTCTCATACTTTGGGATCCCATCCAAGACCATTTTATTCCTTCACACCTTTAATGTGTGTGACCCATTAGATTTCTGATTATGTTAGCCACCTAGATCAACACTTAATATCGAGCAGATCATGAGCGGTATCTAGCAATACATCATGACCCCCAATTGATCAAAAAGTTAATGGTTTAACTACAAACCTTTCCATAAACAATTAGTTCGTGCAATTCATCCTTTCACCAAACTATACCCCACTAGTTTAGAGCATTGACTCAATGTCAACTCCCACTAGACTAACTATGTTATGTCTAGTCCAAGTGATGTTAGATCATATCCTTGAGACTCATTATTATTCTATTAAATATGTCACTTAAGACCATCCTCATGATATTTCCACTCTAGCCAGAGATTCCCGAGTAATGATCTTGATAAGAGGCTATAGGTATACACACTTTCTAACAGGAGTGGTGAATCCTTTGTTGACTGCCTGACTACCTTTGTAACGCCCATAATTTAGGGCCGAGAATTTATATGGAACATAAGGGGTATTATGGTAATTTTGGTTTGCTTTCTATTTTGATGGACAAAACCGAATCCCCCTCGGGAAAGATAGGATCATGGTTGAGAAATGTTTTCCGCTCGCAACACTAGTTTCCTGATCGAGACTCGCCTCTAAAGTGCACATTATAAATACGTGACTTCACTTCTTTTTCTACCTCCATTCGAACCCTAGCTATCTCTAACGAGTAGTAGACCCTCTGAACTGTCCTTCCTCCATCTCCATTGATTTTTCTTCACCTAAACACAAGTAAAACACATTTGGATTTGATTATCAAGGATCTAATTAGGGTTTTTGGTGTTTTCATCAAGAACAGGAGACTTCTGCTAAACAGCCTCCATAATCATATTGTTCACCTCTGTTCTTGACTCTTAGACGTGATTCATTAAGTATAATGATAGTTTAACAGCCTTAATACCATTTTAATGGTTGTAATCGCGATAAGTTAGGATTTTCCCAAATTCTCAGTATGATTCCTTGAGGACTCAAGGTTTAAATGGTTTGTAACCCTTTATTTCGTATATTTGATGCTACGGAAAGGAACCTAAGGAAGAAACGAACCTCAAAATGTGAGAAAGATATAGAGAGAGGATTTTCAGCTTCATTGTTTAAGGTTTATACTTATCATCATATTTATTCGCTTTCTGGCTACATGTTTGCTAGAACTTAAGTATTTTTTTCATGTTATACCTCTGATAAATGCCATGAATCATGAGCTGAATGGTTAGGACAGAATGGTGTGAATTAATGGCATGGATTATTCATGATATTTTATGTTTAAATTGGTATTCAATGAGTTAAATGAATTATGGCATGTTTACAATGAAAATGTGGTCAATTTCTATGATCTATAGCGCTCTGGAAATTAGTATTGTGCATTGGAATCCCAAGATTTGGGGCAGCATGTGAAAATTGAAATTTTCTTTGCTGATGTCGGGCCCTTCCCAATCGAGAAAGGGGAGTCCTGGTCAGGACTCATGGGACCTCAAGCTTGCACAGGCCCATGATTGGTGAGGCCAGTGGCACGCTGTAGCATGCCAATGTGTATATACGACATGTTTATATGCAAAACTATTGTTAGAGAAGTGCCCTAAAGTCAATCATCTTTAGCACGTATTGTACATATTTTTTTTTATTAATAAAAGGCATTTTCATTAATTTGGTATTCATTTGATATATGAATTGAAGAGTTTTGATCATGTATCACATACATATAACGCAGCGGAAAATAAAAATTTTCAAAACCCGAATCAAATGATTTTACATGTGCCAATTAAAACTAATTTAACCAAAGAAAACTCAGAATTTATACCTTTATAATTTCTTGATTTTTCTTCAACTTCTCACCTTGTTGGGTTGTAGTAAACCATAACAATCCAACCTTGGATTGTCTCTAACAATATCCACGCAAAGATGAGAGAATGAAACCACTAGAGAGATGGCTTGAACATACCTCAAAGTGCTAGCAATGGTGTATGTTCATATGAGAAGAAAATTAAACTTTTTAATTTTCTTGTTGTCTCCAAAAATTGTTCTTCTCCCAAAAATTTTTCCTTGTCTATTTTCTGTCTTTTGGGGTCTTTTAGATCTAAAAGAAAATCATAAAAGTAGAACAAAATTGAGAGGATGAGAAAATGAAGAGGCATGAACAGTGCCTTGGCCATTTTGGCCAACTTTATAAGGTGATTGGCGTGCTGCTGTGCGCTAGCGCGCAGCAGCCCACCTGGCCCTGCTAGGGCCTGCCAGGCCAGCGGGCCCTTACGGGCCCCCGAGCGATTTTTTCCAGCGATCTTATCACGAACTGACTCAAAATAATTTTCTCATAGTTTAGATCTCAACCTAAGCCATTTTGCTCATTCTTTACATCTCCAGAGCGTGTGACCCATTAGGTTCTCAGTTATGTTGGCCACTTAAATTATCAAATAATTTAAGCAAATCATGAGCGTATCTAGCAACACATCATGATCCCCAATTGATCGAAAAATCAGTGGTTTGATTACGAACCTTTCCATATACAATAAATATGTGCAACTCGTCCTTTCACCATTCTATACCCCACTCGGTTCAGAGCATGGACTATGTGTCAGCTCCCGCTAGATTGACTATGTCAGACCTAGCCCAAGTGATTTTAGATCTTGTCACTGAGACTCATTACTCAATTAGACATGTCACTGAAGACCATCTTCATGACAGTTCCACTATGGCTAGAGATTCCCGAGTAATGATCCCAACAAGAGGCCGTGGGTCTACTCTCCCTCTATCAGGATCAGTGAATCCTCTATTGGCTACTCAATTACCTTCGAATACCTCAAGCTATACCCAATCACCACCCTATAAGCGACCTCAATAAGGCA
>CATIWF010029094.1:0-30686 GCA_949630135.1 Balakata baccata
AAAAACAAAGAAATTAACTAATTTATCCTGTTGATCTAATCATTCAGCTTAATTGCATAATGAAGAAAATAATGTACACGATATGGTTGCAGGAGATAATGATAGCAACAGTGGATAACCCATCAAATGCCGTAGAGTGGACAATGGCAGAGCTGATAAATCACCCAGATTTGATGAAGAAAGCACAAGAAGAACTTGACAGGGTTGTGGGCAGAGACAGACTAGTTCAAGAGTCCGATATTCCAAATCTTAACTATGTAAAAGCCTGTGCCAGAGAAGGCTATAGGCTTCACCCAGTTGCCTACTTCCTTCCTCCTCATGTAGCCATGGAAGACACTGAAATCGGCGGCTATTTTATCCCAAAAGGAAGCTGGGCACTGCTCAGCCGCTACGGCCTGGGCAGGAACCCTGACACCTGGCCTGATCCGCTCAGGTTCGACCCTGAACGCCACCTAGATGAAGGTGAAGTAGTCCTGACGGAACACGACTTAAGGTTCATCACCTTCAGCACTGGCCGCCGTGGGTGCGTGGCTGCGCTGCTTGGAAGTGCCATGACTACGATGCTTCTGGCAAGGTTGATTCAGTGCTTCACCTGGTCTGTTCCGGGGAATGCTACACACATTGATATTAAAGAGGGTGTTGATGACCTGATTCCGGCTGAACCTGTGGTGGCTTTTGCAAAGCCCCGTTTGGCTCCTCATCTTTACCCTACTAATCCTTGAATTCGGATTAAGTTCTCAGACATCGAAGAAAAAGAAAAATAATAATTATGAATTTGGTTATGTAATTAAGATAAGAAACCTATTAATGTGGTGGCTTTTTTTTTTTTTTTTTTAATTGAGAGTTCGCAATAAGTTTTTCAATAATTTGTGGGGTTACGTACTAGAACCTGCATCTTTTGCATTACTGCTCAAGTAAAAATTGCTTTGATAATAATACTATTTCTTTTTTCTATATATAATTTTTTCTATTTTTTTTTTGTACATGATGTTATAGATGTTATTAGGTATTGAATTCATAATTTTCCACCTTTGTCAAAACTATTTCATGGTATGTGTACCAGTTATTTTTGCACTATTTGTTTCCATTTGGTTCTGAAATTAATAATTGAAATCTCCAAAATAACTAATAAAAAAATTAGAATTCTTTTGATTTCAACCGTCCTATAATCTGAATTTACATTGAATAGGCTCATTATGAGAAAAAAAAAAAAAGCTCAGAGGACTTCTAAAATTTCATATCACCTCTTACAAAATAAAATAAAAAATTTTCACAAATAAATGCTAAGACAGAAAGAATTCATATCAGAAACTTGTGTTCTGATTCACTCAAATTCATGTTTCGAATAAATTTTTTAAAATTATATGGAATTATAAATTCAAGATTTATGTGTTTGGTTTGAGTGAAAATTAATTTAATTATTTTAAAATTACTTTCATGAAATTAGTTATAATTGAACTAAATTTCATTAAAATTAGTAGAATTTTGAAATGAATTTAAAATTTCTTACTAAAAATTAATGACAAAATTATCTTTCAATTTCGCTCTTTCATTTTCACCATCCATCTCTCCTCCCACTTCCCTTCTGGATCTCTCTCCCTCTCTAGAAAATATGCCTTTAGCGACAAAAAGAAGCTAAAAAGCATCACAGAAGATGTTCCGATGCAAAAAATGTGTCGTCAATAGCATTGTTAAAGTTAAAGTCTCCAATTTATCTTGGCGTTGATATTTTTTATTTTGTGATGCTTTTTGGAATGCGTACGTTAACATCAAAATTATGACGTTACTTTCTGTCATTATTTCTAAATATCTATTTATGTTATATAAACATTTGCTCCACTAATTATTCATTGCGTCACTAAATTAGCCACACTTTTAAAAATGGCATCATAAATTGGCAACACATTCATGAATACGTGTTTTTTAAATCATGAAACTTTCTACATTTTATGTCACGAAATTGGTGGCACTCTGGAATTAGTGACGCAATTTACAATCAATATCCTTAAATTGACTACAGTTGATAAATAATATTTGCATTATAACTATACAAAATTCAAAAATATTCCCAAATTAACAATAACAAAAATTAAAATTATATATATATATATATATATATATATATCCAAATCTAGTTACAATTCTAAAATAATATACTAATAAATGAAGTTATACTAATATAACCAAAATGTCAATCAAAATCATTGTCTAAATACACTTAAAGTTGTCCTCATAAATTTCTAATGTTCTTCATTCTAGGAGTAAAGAGTAATAAAAAAATTATGTGTTTCCAAATTCTTTCGTCACCTTTTAAACTCTTATTTCAAATCAATAACAATATTTTATTAAATAAAAAAGATTGAAAGTACATATTAGGCAAGAAGAAAAAGAACTATATCAAGAGCTAATTCAATGAAATATAAGAAAATAAAATGGAATACATAATGCAACATAATTTTTTCTTTTCAATAATATCTTAGTATACACAAAAATTTCTTGTCCTAAAATTAAAGACAAGAAAAATGATGAACAAATATTGAAATTGAATTTATTAAAATAAATGGGAAAGTGGTACAATCTCTAATGAAGAATTTCTACAAATGTAGAAATTAAAGCCTTTGATTCTTTTATCCTTTGATTACGGTTCAAGGGCTTACGAAACTTGATCTCGAATCCGTAGAAGATTTCTCCTTCGATTTTGATAAAAATGAGTTGAATCTGCAACGAATGAAGACACTGTTTTGAAGATTTAAAGACTTAAATTATCTCGATTTGAAGATGTAGAAGACTTGATACTTTGGTTTGAAGTATTCTTAATACTTGGAGAGAATTCTACAGAACTTTACTTTGATACTTTGATTGCAGAGTCCCAGCAGCTTGAGACTTGAATTTTTCTTTCTTCTCTTTTGTTTGAAGAATGTAGCTCATTTATTTATAGGAGAATTTGGAGTGATGTATTTATGGTTATTTGAACCATAAAAGGAAAAAATATATTTTTTCTTATTTAGTTAAGTGTATTTATGCACACTTAAACTATTTAAGAAAAATATTTATTCATTTTAGGCAATTGTATATTTTTTATTTATGGAAATATTTGATTTGATTTTTTTATTTAATAATTAAATTAAATTAATTATTAAATAAAATATGAGTCTAATTTATTTATGGACTTCCAAAATTTTCACGTCTACAAATGCCCATTCGAGACTTGTTCACATAATAATTTTTTGAAGTGATCATGTCTCGAAAATTTTTTTTAATTATTGTTATTATATTTGACAATTTTTTAATTTCAATCATTAAAAATACCAAAGTACTTTTAATAATTTAATTATTTTCTTTTATTGATTTTTTCAAGATAATGGACCTGCACTTTTTAATTTAGCAACCCACCATATAGACTCTTTCTTCTCAATGCAAGCGGTTTCAAGAGACGATCAAGTGATTAGGAGTGGAAATTCGTGGCATTGATATGACTAGCTCCCTTTTTTTTCTTAAGTGCTAAAATCAAGTATTGGAGATTATTACTCTCTAATGGCTTGGTTTTGGCAGTTTGCCGTTTCAGTTGAACATTGGTAATCTTTTCTATTATTTTTCGGCTCACATCTGATTTTCTCATCATGATGGATTCAATTTCTTCTTTTGACTTGAATACCCCTCAATTAACAAATCTTCAAATCTTAAAATCTTCCTTTTCAGTTAGGTGGCACTTTAGTGGAGATTTTTCTTGGCAATTTCTTGTTTAATTTCCATTTGCTGCATTTTCTCAATTCTACCGAATGACAATATGCCTCTTTTGTAAATTCTTATTTTGAATAGAGAGAAGGGAAAAAAAAAAAACAATTTAGGATCCCTTCTTTTTATGTATCTGGATATTCTCATCACATTAAGAAGTTTTCTTCTTCTTTTTTTTTTTTCCTCTAAATGGATAAAAAAAAAATTCTTTTTAGAAAATTTTTCTTCCACAAGTAGGAGAGCACATCTCCTATATAAATAGCACTCATTGATTTTCATTCTTCACTTCCATCTCTTGTCAAGGAGAAAAATTTCACAAAGTCCATAAGGTGAACTTGATGCCCACTTACAAAGAAGACAACAACTTAAATTTGTGAACCAATCTTGTAAAATATCTTTTGTATTTTCTTTGCTCTTACTTGAGTTTTTCTTAACTATTATTTTTTTTTTTTTTGCAAGTTTGAAGATTGTTAAAGCTACAAATTTCAAAGTGCAACATGCCACCATCTTCAATTTCCTTCATATTGTGACTTCAATTTTCGTCTTCAAATTTGCATTTTAGAAATGGTATTCTTCAAAGAAACTTCATATTCTACATCGACAAATCTTCTGATTTTGGACAATAAGACTTCAAACAAGGAGGAAGGCACCTTACTTGCAGTCTACTCTTCTACAGTTGGCAACTTTGCTCTTACATGGTCTTTTTCTAATGGTCTTCATCATTTGTCATCTTGGAGTTTGGGAACATCACGAAACATCTACAATTTCAAACTTGGCACTATCACCTCTTCAAGGGTCATATTATTGCAGTTTTCACTTCACACGGCTAAACCCTCATATGATGGTTTTCAGTTATTGAAATATCGCTTCAATAATGGTGACTCTTCTTGGGCATCATTTTCTTCATTTTTGGGTGAAGCTACATATACGAAATACTATTGGGAATGGGTTGAAGACGTGTTAGTGAGCAATAAGCGCATGTTGGTTATTACAGGACTTTATGATGCTATTTTTGCTTCTCTCTTCTCTTATGACTACAAGTTGAATATCCTACGTAGCTTTTGTGAGCATCGGGATCCATCTACAAACACCTTTTGCATTGTTAATGGGGAAGAATCTATCTCTTTGTGGATTTGAAAATACTAGGTGGCTTGCCTATTTTAGGCTCCTTTTACGATGAAGTTATTCCTTCAGCAAAAGAATTTAATGGGCTTGATCATGATGGGCATCCCTATCTACCTCGTAGTTGTGCTTACTTGTTCGTTGCTTTTCATCGAAACTGTAAAAATATTGAAGATCGCTATGAAATGACCATTATTGATTGGGTGAACTTTTGGTTTCGAGGGCCTTCAAGATATAGGGAACCTCCAAAGAGAGACAATAAGAAGAGGGTAGGACATCCAAGGGACACTTATAATCCATCTAGTGTCATTGATAAAACTCCAATTCATGCGAAAGAATGGAACAAGCCGTTCTCTACACTTCATATAGAGGTTGATGCTCAAGAGGAAGTCTACTTAGTAGCTCTTCTTTCTTGTTGGCTATGCAAGTTTGTGCTCCCTAGTAGAGATGTTGGTCTGATACGCCCAAGCACCTTCAAGATTGCAAGTTTGATGGCAACTGGTCAGCGCTTTTATTTAGCGATTCCGGTCTTAGCGAACATTTACCATGGTTTGAGGGAGATTTCAACTACTTCTAACTTCAATAATTATGTGTCTACCTTCCCCATTCATTAAGTATATGGTTGGCTTGCTCAAAGATTTGGGACACATTTTGCTTCAAATCATGATAGATCTCCTAAAATGACTACCTTTACTAGTGAACGGATGACCAAGTTTTTTGAGGATCTCGATGCTCATGGTCTTTTTAGTAACCCGTCAAGACAAATCCATTATTGTATGCCTGTTAATAAAATAGTTTGGTTGGTTGATGATAACTTGACTACTAGCCGTGGAGAGTACTTCATTAGTCTTTGCTCAAGCCTTTTGATAGCAAGTTGCAACAATGTCTACATATGCAAGCCATATAGTCCTTATAGATATAGTAGACAATTTGGCTTTTGTCAAGGTATTCCTGGTGACTTGAAACCACACTTTGATTATTTGACTTTGTAGGATGTGATGCAACTTTGGCAATCATGTACCAAGCTTTCTACTTTAGCAAGAGTAAGGTTACCCATATCGAATGATAGGACAACCTTTGTTACCAAAGACTATTTTGACTGGTGGGAAAAAAGAAGGCTACAAACCCATCATAGAGACCCAAAAATGATCATTTGGTTAAAGACTAATAAAGGTGATGGAAAATCTTTTAATGTTGGTGCTGCAAAGCCTATTGATGGGTCCTCCTCTCATGAGCTGGATAAAGCAATAAAGAAGGACAATTCTAAGGAAAGGGCAACTAAAGCTACTTATGAGGGTTAGACAAAGAAAGATTCTTCATTGAAGGGAAAAGTTACATCTCCTGCACTTGACAATAATATTCCTGACCAGGTAAATTGTCTAAGCAGCGATCAAGGAAACTCTGATCATCATTGGAACCGACCTAAAAGACCTAAGCTGTGGATTCATGGAGACCCAAAAGATTTTCAAGCAGCAATTAATTCCTCAATCATCCCTTGGGATAAGCTAGTAATCTCTTTTTTTTTTATTTCTTTTATTCTTTCTTGAATATTTTGCTTATGTTGTCCTTTTTTTATTTGAAGTATGAACTTACTGACTTTGAAATAGAGACTTGAGATACAGAGGGCACAACACTTAGCGTTGAAGCCTTTCAAATAGTGTCAATTACATTTGGACAAGCTCATCCAATAGAGTCTATGGAAAATACTTCCAAAGTATGCATTAATACTGGTCATGCTATTCAACGAGAGAAATACAACTCAAGACAATCATCAAAAGCAACTCATCACCCTGACCCATTTGATGTCACCAAACTTTATGCAACTGACATATTTCTTCATTTCCATCGTCAAGCAGCAATTCTTGCATGGAAGCATTTGCAAGAGAGGTTTACTTGTACACCTTTATCAGAAATTCCTTCCATGGCAGAAGATATATGTAAATTTCTTGACATGTTAAAGAATTTTAGCAATATTGACACTTCAGCTCCAAAGGCCTGCTTAGAACGTCTCCTTGGTGAATGAGGAGGAATCTAAACTTCATTCAAGTGTATTAGAAAGTATTCAAGTCGAAGAACTTGATAGGCTTAAAAGGCAATTGAATGCTTCACGTGCGCTTGAACATGAGGTTGTTTGCAATCAATCTTCTCTGCAGACTAAGCTCATCCAGGTTGAAGAGGAACTTAAAAATTTGAATGCTAAAAAGAAAGACCTTGAGTCTTCTCTGGAAGTGCTTAAAAACTCTATTCAAGAAAGCCAAAACAGTGTTTCCAAGATTCGAGTTGAAATTTCTACTATTGAGAGCACTCCTGTGTATGGTGATGCTGAGGAGAGTAAGTTACAAGAACTTTGAAACTTACTAGAGATTGATTTTGATGAGCTGAAGCATCTTAAGTGGGAACCTTAAACTATCTTCTTTCTCTTTCATTTCATCTAAAGCTTCTTCTTTCATCTATATGTAATAAGACAACTATTTGAGTATTCAAAAAAACAAGATTGTTTCTTTCTATATTTATTTTAATGAATACACATTACTCTGTTAATTGTTCCATTGAGATGAAATGTCAACCAAACTTGATAGATCTATTTTTTTTATGTGACTTGGACTTGGAATGAATCCAAACTGTCTACACACTTTCTTGCAAAAAAAAAAAAGAAAAAAAAAACACTAAAATATAGTTCAAAGGGGTTACAAACATTGCTCAACTTTTTTTTTGTGTGTGACTAAACTTGGCTTGAATCCAAGCTGCCTATGTACTTTCTTACTAAAGATCAAGTCAAATGTAGTTCAGTAGAAGTTTTTTTTAAAGGGCCGTTCACAGTTTCAGCTCATGCGGCCTAGTAGCGTCGCTAAGCCTTAAGCATAGCATTTTTTCAAGAATTTTCCATTGATAGGTCTAATGCACAATCCGTCCTTGTCAATAATTTTGTAGGCGCCGTTGGTGTAAACCTCTTAAACGACATAGGGACCATCCCAATTTGAAAGGAACTTGTTACCCATGCGGTGTGAAATGATTATTGGTCTTCGACTTGTAAGAACCAAATCTCTAACTTGAAATGATCGAGGTTTCATTTTCTTGTTAAATGCCTTAGACATTCTAGCTTGGTAACACTCCAATCTTTGTTGTGCTTTAAGTCTCTTCTCATCTAAAGCTTCTAATTCCTCAAGGCGTAAGCGTATATTATCCTCAGTGGATAAACCTTCTTGAATGGCAATCCTTAAGGAAGGAACCTGACATTCTAGTGGCAACACGGCTTCTACACCATAAACTAGTGAATATGGAGTTGCTTGAGTTGGTGTTCGATGTGTAGTCTGATAAGCCCATAAAGCTTCTCCAATTCTTTCATACCAATCTTTCTTTGAACGACTCACAATCTTCTTATGCAGATTACATAAAGTCTTATTGAATGCTTCAGCAAGACCATTAGTCGGTGCATGATACATGGATGAATTATACTGGTTGAAGTTAAATTGAGCATTCAACTTATCCATTGCCTTATTATAGAACTCCCTTCCATTATCAATGATGATGTAACGAGGAATACCATACCGATGATATTGATTCGGATGAAATCCACCAGAGTTTCTTTCTTTACTTCCTTAAGTGCTACAGCCTTGGCCCATTTCGAGAAGTAGTCAGTCGCAGCTAAGATGCAGAGATGCCCTGCTGAACTTTTAGGAAGAGGACCAAGCACATCTACTATAGCATTCTCGACCATCCATACATGCATTATCACATGCATTTCATTTGGACATATTTATTTTATAAATGTCTGTCACACGAAACACATGCATATGTAGGGATTTCGGCATGAACGTATTCACGAGATAGACTTGACACGGGTCGGTTTATTGCAATAGGACCAAATTGTATGTGTCTAGCTATAATTTAAATAAGGACACAAGATATTAAAAATGAAATTAAATAAATGATTACTTTTGAAATAAAGGACATTTAGCATAGTTAAATTAAAGAAGACAAATTGACTAGATAGTATTTTGGCACTAAGTACTTGTAATTATATAGAGAAAATAATAATAATAATAATTAATTAATTTAATTAATTATTATTATTTATTTAAATATAATATCAGGAAAAAAAAAAGCAAAAAGTTGAGTCGGTTGAAAAATGGGCTTAAGCTGCCTTATCTTGTTTTCGGGCAGCATTTGTGTCCCTCTTCCTTCCCTTCTTTCTCTCAATTTTCTCCAGCAACAAGACCATAGAAGAGAGCCATCTGAAGGTTAGTGGGTAGCGCACAGCAGCATGGCAATTCCCCGCATGAGACTATAAATGGCCAAAATTGGCCATGACACTATTCATGCCTCTTCACTTTCTCCTCCTCTCAATTTTGATCTACTTTTCTGATTTTCTTTTGGATTTAAAACACCCCAAAAGATAGAAAATAGACAAGGAAAAATTTTTGGGAGAAGAAAAATTTTTTGAGACAACAAGAAAATTAAAGAGTTTAATTTTCTTCTCATATGAACATACACCATTGCTAGCACTTTGAGGTATGTTCAAGCCATCTGCCTAGTGGTTTCATCCTCTCATCTTCGCATGGATATTGTTAGAGACAATCCAAGATTGGATTGTTATGGTTTGCTATAACCCAACAAGGTGATAAGTTGAAGAAAAATCAAGAAATTATAAAGGTATATTTTCTGAATTTTCTTTGGTTAAATTAGTTTTAATTGGCACATGTATAATCCTTTGATTCGAGTTTTGAAAAATTTTATTTTCCGCTGTGTTATATGTATGTGATACATGATCAAAACCCATCCAGATGAAACAGTAGATCTCATAAGCTATGAGCATGAGATGTTGAACGTTAACATGTGGATGCTTGCTAAGAGTAGTCAAGTACATTAGATGACCTACTATGAGACAATCATATCGATTATCTATTCAAATGTCAATGACAGTTTCATCATAGCAATGGTGCATCTATCCTTAGACTTGAGGTACTCAAGGATATCTTGGATACTGATTCTGTGTTTTGACTCCATTCCTTATTGCCTCATAGAGGTCGCTCATAGGGTGGTGATTGGGTGCAGCTTGAGGTATTTGAAGGTAATTGGGAAGCCAACAGAGGATTCACCGCTCCTGATAAAGGGAGAGTATACCCACGGCCTCTTGTTGGGATCATTACTCGGGAATCTCTGGCCAGAGTGGAACTGTCATGAAGATGGCCTTCAGTGACATATCTAATTGAGTAATGAGTCTCAGTGACAAGATCTAAAATCACTTGGGCTAGGTGTGATGTAGTCAGTCTAGCGGGAGCTGACACAGTCCATGGTTTGAACCGAGTGGGGTATAGAATGGTGAAAGGACGAGTTGCACATATTATTGTTTATGGAAAGGTTCGTAGTCAAACCACTGACTTTCCAGTCAATTGGGGATCATGATGTGTTGCTAGATACCGCTCATGATTTGCTTAAATTATTTGATAATTTAAGTGGCCAACATAACCGGGAACCTAATGGGTCACACGCTTTGAAGATGTAAAAAATGAGCAAAATGGCTTAGGATGAGATCCAAAATATGAGAAAATTATTTTAAGTCGGTTCAAGATAAGATCACGGGAAAAAAATCGCTCGGGGGGGCCCGCTGGCCCCAGCAGGCCCAGTGCGTAGCAGCACGCCAATCACCCTAATCCCACTATAAATGGCCATGACACTATTCATGTCTCTTCATTTTCTCCTCTTCTTAATTTTGATATACTTTTCTGATTTTCTTTTGGATCTAAAAGACCCCAAAAGATAGAAAATAGACAAGGAAAAATTTGTGGGAGAAGAAAATTTTTTGGAGACAATAAGAAAATTAAAGAATTTAATTTTCTTCTCATATGAACATACACCATTGCTAGCACTTTGAGGTATGTTCAAGCCATCTCCCTAGTGGTTTTATCCTCTCATTTTCATATGGATATTGTTAGAGATAATCCAATATTGGATTGTTGTGGTTTGCTACAACCCAACAAGGTGATAAGTTGAAGAAAAATCAAGAAATTATAAAGGTATAAATTCTGAATTTTCTTTGGTTAAATTAGTTTTAATTGGCACATGTATAATCCTTTGATTTGGGTTTTGAAAATTTTTATTTTCCGCTGCATTATATGTATGTGATACATGATCAAAACCCATCAGCAAGGAGAGGGCGAAAAGGATACATGACAAGCTCTTAATTCGTTAGGTTTTGCTTCCTTGAATGAAGGTATTATGTTTAACTCAAGGTTTAAACTATTTCTAGGCAAGATGTAATCAAGATGGAGTGGTTATTTCACATTGACCCAAGTTTTTCGTCATAAAGCTGAGGAACTTCAACTCCTAACCACTGGAGAGAATTTCAAAGTGAACGGACAATAGGTAAAGAGATATTATGAAGGCTCTCCTTTAGTGAAGATAGTGAAATGCACACCTTCAAACACCTCCTGATCTTAAAATTCGAGAACATCTTACCTATACGCTAAAAGTTACGCTTGTTAGGAGGTAAGCCAAGCATAGATTTCATATCCTTTTCTTTTATTTAATGTTTTGCATTTTATTTCTGTTAATTTTTTATGTTTTGTGTTGTGCCATTATCATACTCACATGCATTTAGTAGGTTCAAGTTTTGGTGATAGTGTATTGCAAGAGGAATATGAATCGGTTAAAAAAACCATTTGAAGTCTGTCAGGGTCCCATGCACGACTGTGCATCCTCCCATAACCGTGTATGACTAGTTAGAGATGCTTATATGCACTGCCCACAAACTTGCAAGCCAGCCTACCCTTCAATAAGGTATGCCCATGCCCACAGCCATGCCCATGTAGAAAAGCTTCATGAATTCTCTACACATGACCAGTACCCTTTGCCATGCTCGTGCATGCCACACTTGGAAGCTAAACTATATAGCACGAGTCGTGCATAATAGCATGACCCGTGTTGTGCAGCCTAACTAGCCTTTCTACCTTTTCCCCCTAGTTTTCACCACACCCACGACCTTATTTTCTCTAGCACACCACTAGTCACTCTCCATCTTCTTCTCCTTATTCTTCTTCTATAAATCACTTCGTTTAACATCATACAATCATCCATTCTATCACTCATCATGGTAAGGATGAAGACATTGGCTAATAGGCAATGTAAGGAAACTACTCCTTTCGAATCTTCCTCTAACTCGCCCTCATCCCTACCATCTCTACCTCTACCATGAATGTGCACAAATGACAAGGGGAAACAAAAGGTCACGAAAGTAACACCTGAAGGATTTTGAGCATATATCACATACACATTATGCAGCGGAAAATAAAAAATTTCAAAGCCTGAATCAAAGGATTATACATGTGCCAATTAAAACTAATTTAACTAAGGAAAATTCATAATTTATACCTTTATAATTTTTTAATTTTTCTTCAACTTCTCACCTTGTTAGGTTGTAGCAAACCACAATAATCTAGTCTTGGATTGTCTCTAACAATATCTATGCAGAGAAGAAAGAATGAAACCACTAGGGAGATGGCATGAACATACCTCAAGTGCTAGCAATGAGAATGTTACTTTGAGAGGAAAAATTAAACTCTTTAATTTTTCTTGTTGTCTCCACAAAATTTTTCTTCTCCCAAAAATTTTTCCTTGTCTATTTTTAGTCTTTTAGGGTCTTTTAGATCCAAAAGAAAATAAAAAAAATAGATCCAAATTGAAGAGAGGAGAAAATGAGAGGTTATGAATAGTAAATTAGTTTAAGGGCCATTTAGGCCACTTAAATGGAAAATACGGGCAGCTGTGCGCGCTTGGACTATTGAGCAGGCCCAGCTGGCTATAATATGTGGTATCTAGCAACACATCATAATCTCCAATTGACCAGAAAGTTAGTGGTTTGACTATGAACCTTTCTATAGACAACAATATGTGCAATTCGTCCTTTTACCATACTATACACCACTCGGTTCAGAGCATGGACTATGTGTTAGCTCCTGCTAGATTGACTACGTCACACCTAGCCTAAGTGATTTTAGATCTTGTCACTAAGACTCATTACTCAATTAGACATGTCATTGAAGATCATCTTCATGACAGTTCCACTCTGGCCAAATATTCCTGAGTAATGATCCTAACAAGAGGCCGTAGGTATACTCTCCCTTTATTAGGAGCGGTGAATCCTCTGTTGGCTATCCAATTAACTTCGAATACCTCAAGCTGCACCCAATCACCACCCTATGAGCGACCTCTATGAGGCAACAAAGAATGGAGTCAAAGCACATAATTAGTATGCAAAATATCCTTGAGTACCTCAAGTCTAAAGATACATGCATCATTACTATGATGAGACTATCATTGACATTTGAATAGATAATCCATATGATTGTCTCATAGTAGGTCATCCAATGTACTTGACTACTCTTAGCAAGCATCCACATGTTAACTTTGAACATCTCATGCTCATAGCTTGTGAGATCTATTGCTTGATCCAATCAAGGAGTATAACATGTGCTAGTCTATCCGGATCAACAATGTCCCATCTTATTGATTCTATGACTAGGGATAATTTAGATACTAACATAATTACACATGATAGGAATCTCATCATCATGATTTCCTTCAAGCTATATTTTATATCATGGACTTTCATTAATCAGTTTAAGATCTATATCAATTCATATGCAAATGAATACTAATATAATGAAAGAATGTCTTTATGTACACTAAGTGCCTGAGGCGATTGCCTTTTGGGCACATCTCTAACATCTATAAGCTTTACTAGAGGTGGAGTAACCAAGAAATATGTCCTTATCCGATTTTGAGGTGAATTTTCCAAGGTTGTCTTTGGTATTTAATATGAAGCATTTGCAACCAAATACTATAAGATATGAGATCTTGGGTTTTCTTCCATTCCAAAGCTCATAAGAGGTTGTATTCAAAATGGGTCTTCTGAAAACACAACTTGCAATATAACATGTGGTATTAGTGGCTTCCCCCCAAAAGTAGGTTGGAAGTTCATACTCATTAAGCATTGTTCTAGCCATTTTCACTATAGTTCATTTTTTCTTTCAACTACCTCATTTTGTTGAGGAATTCTTGGTGTGGAAAAATCATGAGAAATATCATTTTTTAAACAATATTTTTCAAACTTATCATTTTCAAACTCTTTACCATGATCACTTTTAATTTTAGAGATACAATATCCCTTCTCATTTTAGACTCTTTTGGCAAAGTACTTGAAGTTTTCAAAGGTATCACTTTTTTTAGCTAAAAAAATTACCATATTTATCATTTAGTGTTAATCCCATAAAATAAAGAATTCATTTCAGGAAATATAATTTTTCCATATTAATTGCAATATTCCATTAATATTAGAATTTTAAACTGCCTCAATCACTCCCATTTTTTATACAACTATTATTTTCTCTTTCATCAATTTTTAATGGAGGAGAGTTTGAAATATTTATGCTGGTAATCTCTATAAAGTCAAGTATACAAAAAAGGCCTTTCCCGCAAATTAGGATTCCATATCTGAAAATATCAATTTTTTTTTGCGTAGATTGCAACATTTTTCATTAATAATATTATGCTTAATTGCCATAATTACTTCTACTTTTCACACAACTATTATTTTCTTTTCTATTAAGTTTTAATAGATGAAAGTTTGAAATATTTATAGAAACATTACCAATCACAACATAGAAAAAAGTAACATATAAACCATTTTTTTTTTAAGTATATGAAATTTATATATAACATTTATGTGAAAATCTTAACTTGAACTTAACAATAAATTTAAAAAATAATAAAAAAAAGTGAAATAAAATGTATATGTAAAATATATGCAACAAGTGTATAGAGATGTATATATGAATATTATATGTAACAAGTATATGAATTATATATGTAACATCTATATGATAATCTTGCCTTGAATTTAAAAATTAGTTTAAAAAATAATAAAAAACCAAAATAAAATTTATATGTAAAATATGTACAACAAGTGTTTAGAGATATATGGATACTATATGTAATATCCACATCTATATGAGAATCTCAACTTTAAAAAATAATAAAAAAGTGAAATAAAATGTATATAAAATCAGATGATAAAAGGTAAGTTTTTATTTATTTATTTATTTACAGAAACAAACAGCCAAGAATGAGAAGGGATAATATTATGTTCAAACAATTTTCAAAATTTTAAATAATCACCGAAAAACACTTGATGGTGAACTAAATTTATTGAAAGACACAAAATTGATATGTTTAATAGGCATTAATATTTTGTTGCCTTTTGTATTGGTTTCAACTTCATTCCCTTTCAACTGTGAGGAGTGAGGGATAATGTGATTCTTATCAAACATGATATAATCGAAGTCCTGAAAATAGTGATAGAGTCAGACTCCTGAGTCAGAGGGGGGTAATTTTATATCCTAATTTTTTTTACAATACAATGTATAATTAAATTAAATTATTGATACATAAATAAATTTTGAATGATAAATATTATCTATTAAAAAAATATAATATTAGATTCAATAATTTTACATATATAAAAATATTTTAAAATATTACAAATAAAATTATATAAAAAAATAAACCAAAGTTCATATATTGTTTTAAATGAGTGTTCATATTATAAAAATATTATACAATTAATTCATTGTCAATGTTGCTCAAAACATCGTTTTCAATATATATAACTAAATAGTCATTCATCCAATAATTTTCTATCCAATTATACAAATGACGTTTTCCAAATTTCATTGTAGAAAAATACCTAGTGGCAGTAGCTATATGTAAGACAAGTGCTATTATGAGTAAATAGATAAAGGGATATACAACATGTTTTATTGTTTCAACCAATTTCTCAGCTAGACTTCTAACATTTTTCAAGTTTGCAAAATCACTATAGAGTGTATGTCAATTATATAAATTTCAAGTTGATTGTCAAGTACCATCAAGTCAATTTGAGAAAAATGATATGAATACAATTAAGTAAAGTGAACCAACTTTTGCTTATTTAAAGTTGCGAAAGAGTTAAGACCCTCTATACAAAATAGTAATTCAGTAGTTATTTCAGGAAAACAATTATTAAGCTCTTAAAGTTGTATATCTACAATACTATTAAATAAATATACTTTATAGTAATGCAAATTCATAATTGTTAGACCTTTGCATCGTGACTTTATTTTGAGTAAATAAACATCATTTATGTCAGAAATATTAATATTTTATTTAATGCAAAATGATATTCTTCTAATAAAAAATATGAACTTTCATTCTTCATTAATTGCAATCGATTTTTGCAAATTTTAACTTGAGTTATATCATTTATAATATTCTGATTTTTTTTTTTGCAACATTAATGATAACTCATTTGCCACTCTCGGTATATTTTTCATCAAATGCAAAATAAATGCATTAAATTGAAAGTTTACACCAAATTTAAAATCTTAGTTGCTTCAACATTTTGTTATGAAGTATTACTATCTTCTACAAGGTATTATAAAATAGTCTTAATTTTTTTAGAATCATTTGATTGTCTTTACCTGTTCTAGGATGACAAATATTAAAAGTAATATAAATTTATATAATATTATATATATTTTAAAAAATTCAGAGAAGATTGTACTCCAACCTATTTTTTTAGAGGAACAAATATTAAAATAATATAAATTTATATAGTATGAAAATTTAATTAGGCAAAGGGAAAAATTGTCATTCAATGTGTAAGAACATAAAAATGTCATTTGTTACGCAGAAGGATTAGAAAAGTCCAAAAAATAATGAGTTAAAAAGTCTTTTAAATGACAAATAGCGTAAGGGGTAAACTTTCTACAATTTACTTTATCGATCTAAAATTTGAAAAAGTTTATTTTGAATAAAAATTTATTTGCAATTTTTAGTGACCATCTTCATGAAATTTCAAATAAAAAATTTAGAGCATTCGATTTCTCCTTAAATCATAATCGTTATTCTCAAAAATTTTAAATTCACTGGATAACAAAGAAAGAAAAGCAGTCCATAACACTATGTAAAAAATAAAAAAGAAAATATGTAATTAAGAATAAAGTTAATAGAAAAAGTATAAAAAAGATAGTACAGAGTGCAAAGAATATTTTCACTTGTTTTTGTTAATTTGCTAAATCTCTATATGACTTATATTAGGTATTTAAAAGACATAAATTATAAGCTTAATTATAAAAATAAATAATTAAAATATAATAGAGATTATAAACATCCAGAAGACATATAATATTTATAACAATTAGGTTATATCATATAGAGCCGGGAACACATGAGGCCAAGAAGAGTCGTTCACTTTCCCGCCAAAACAAGGCCCGCTCCTCCCTCTTTCCCGCCAAAACCAGCCCCTTAGTCTCCCTGGGGTCTCCAAAACCAAAAAGGTAAAAATTGCCCATTTTCTCTTAGTCTGCGATTTATCTCCATTTCTCTGCGGAGTGCAATTTGTCGGTGCCGGTGAGAGCCAAGGAATGGCGTTCATGGATGATAGGAGCAGTCACAAGCGAGCATTCTTGGAATTTCTGGATCAAATTGTAGCTATTCCTTATCACTTCTCTCTCTCTCTCTCTCTCTCTATATATATATATATATACACACACACACACACGCATCACTGGAACACTTTATTTATTTAGTGAACTGTTTGATTGGTGGATGTGTCAGATATACAAGGACGAGATCAAGGCGATGATAAACCACAAGCGTCGCCGCCTCATCGTCAATATCTCCGATCTCCATTCTTTTCAGGATTTCGGTCCTAGGTTGTGTTTTCTTTTCATCCATGGTCCTACCTAATTAATTGATCTGTACACATAAACAACAATTAATTTATATTAGTTCTAAAAGTAGGTTATTACACTGTCGAGAAACCAAAAATAAAGAGTTCATCTTTATTGGAACGAGTTTTAGCTCCATGGATTCTGTAGCATATGAGTTTTCAAAATAGGATTTAGCTAGGCTTCTGTTTTCCATAAATTTTCTGATGTAGGTTTTTTTTTTATAAAATTTTGGTAATTATAATTGTGTTCTAACAGTTGGTTTATGCTTCGATTTCTTTATGTGGTTTTAAATTATTTATCCGCTGGATCTTTTTAGAATTCTGAAGAATCCCAGTGAGTATATACAACCGTTCAGTGATGCAGCCACAGATGTGGCTCGTAGCATTGATCCTAAGTACTTGAAGGAAGGAGAACAAGTTCTTGTGGGTTTTGAGGGTCCTTTTGTATCTCGCCGTGTCACACCGCGGGAACTTCTTTCAGAATTTATTGGTTCCATGGTCTGCGTTGAGGGGATCGTCACAAAATGTACTTCCGCCTTTTATTTTTGCCCCATTTGCTGTTTTTCCCCCTTATTTCCTTTTGCAATGTTGATTTAAAAATGTAAATTCAAGAATGGATGAGTTAATATAAAACATGGAATGGTGAATCTTCATATTGGTGCATAAACTGAGTTGGGGGTTTATATATTATCAGTGCTTCTAGCTTCAAGGCAATTTATTGAGTTGCCTGTTCTTTTGTTGTTAGATTATCGGTGAAATGTTTGCCTTCTAGTTATTTTGCGTCTTCACTAGGGTGTAGTTATATGAAACTATGATCTTAATTATGCGCAACGATTTATCATCTGTTCCGTTGATGATGGGACTGATTCCATGAAGATTAACTTATTGAAACACAAATGTAATACTTCACTAGATTTTAAGTAGTGATCCACACTTATGTTTTTTCTTTTGTTTTGCATATTTTTTATAACTTAGTTTATTTACTATTAACATCTTTACTATTCCCACCGAGTCAAGTAAATGATGCATTCTTCATAAATCATAGTTTTCGTTTTTCCTTGTCACTAGAAAGTATCACAGTACCATTATATGCTATTGTTGTGAGAACTTGCAAATTTTCTAATGCCTAACGTACATATAAGCCCAAGTCAGTTATCATATAATAATGATCTTATAATTGCACAAATCCAATCTCAATAAAGATTTTGTGTGCGTAACAGACTAAAAATATTACTTGACTTCTCATATCTCTACAGTGATTTTGTGCATGCCTAAATCCAATTTGGTGCATTACTTTCAGGTTCCCTTGTAAGGCCCAAGGTTGTCAAAAGTGTTCATTTTTGCCCTACAACTGGGGAGATCTCCACTCGTGAATATCGTGACATTACATCTAATTTGGGTTTGCCCACAGGTTCTGTGTATCCAACACGGGTATTTCTGAAGTTCATATCTCTTGTGATTTGTAATCATCATCATTTCACTAGAAGAATATCTTTTATGAAAAATTACTGTTTCAGGATAACCATGGCAACTTATTGGTGACTGAGTATGGAATGTGCAAGTACAAAGATCACCAAACCTTGTCAATGCAAGAAGTGCCTGAGAATTCTGCTCCTGGTCAGCTTCCGCGAACAGTGGATGTCATAGTTGAGGATGATATGGTTGATTCATGTAAGCCTGGAGACCGTGTGGCTATTGTGGGAATATATAAGGCACTTCCTGGTAGAAGCAAGGGTAGTGTGAATGGAGTGTTCAGGTACTTACAACCGCATAGACCAGTTTCTCTTCGACTTTACATTATCATGATTTCCTGCTTGAAGCTTGATAAAGAAGTCTTCATATGCAGGACTGTTCTCATAGCTAATAATGTTTCTTTGCTCAACAA
The DNA here is from genome assembly GCA_949630135.1 of Balakata baccata. Classification (NCBI taxonomy): domain Eukaryota; kingdom Viridiplantae; phylum Streptophyta; class Magnoliopsida; order Malpighiales; family Euphorbiaceae; genus Balakata; species Balakata baccata. Next base: position 19,512 of record CATIWF010029094.1, read on the forward strand.
GGAGGCTAATGCACCAATCTACAGTCCAGACGACTTAAAGAACATTAAAAAGATAGCTGAAAGAAATGATACATTTGATGTACTTGGTAATTCACTTGCGCCCTCAATATATGGGCATTCATGGATCAAGAAAGCAGTAATTTTATTGATGCTCGGTGGAGTGGAAAAGAACTTGAAGAATGGCACCCACTTACGAGGGTGAGTCAATACTCATTTTTCTTTTCTTTTTGGATTTTGTGTTACTGATCAGCATTGTACAACTGGTTAATTCTGTGCACTGCTAGAAATTATATCTTCTCATTTCTTTGCAAGTTTGGTTTTATCTACAATGGCTAATGCCCCAATTGTAGGATTCAATTATTAATTCTAACAAGGTAATGCCTTGTTTTGTTAGTGACATTAACATGATGATGGTCGGTGATCCATCTGTTGCCAAATCTCAACTCTTAAGAGCAATAATGAATATTGCTCCATTGGCTATATCAACCACTGGCCGTGGTTCTTCTGGTGTAGGATTGACAGCTGCTGTTACTTCTGATCAAGAAACAGGTGAAGAATTCAGTGATCTACCATCCGTGGTATTTATTATTATTTAAAAAAAAATTAATATATCTTTTTTTTTCTGCATTATCAGGAGAAAGAAGGTTAGAAGCTGGGGCAATGGTTCTTGCTGACAGAGGTGTTGTCTGCATTGATGAGTTTGACAAGATGAATGATCAGGATCGTGTTGCAATACATGAGGTTATGGAGCAGCAAACTGTTACTATTGCCAAAGCTGGTATTCATGCATCTCTGAATGCTCGATGTAGTGTGGTTGCTGCTGCAAACCCCATATATGGAACTGTAAGTGTGGAATTTCGTTGGGCCCTTGTAAATTGATGTTCTGATTTCTTACATGAGCATTTGTTTGTTACTGAATGCATGTACAGTATGACCGCTCATTGACACCAACAAAGAACATCGGCCTTCCAGACTCTCTACTTTCTCGGTTTGATTTGCTGTTCATAGTATTGGATCAAATGGATCCCGACATTGACAGGCACATTTCTGAGCATGTATTGCGGATGCATCGTTTTCGTTCTCCAATTGATGGAGGTTGTTGAACTATCCCATTCATTAACTAGAAGATACTTTTATAATTGTTAAATTGGTGAAACTCAAAATTTTCAGGTGAGGGGGCACTTGATGGGAGTTCAAGATATGGAAGAGAAGACGAATCTGATGCAGACTCATCTGTCTTTGTCAAGTATAACCGAATGCTTCATGGGAAGAAAACAGAACGGGGTCGTAAGCGTGACAACCTTACGATCAAGTTTCTTAAGAAATATATTCATTATGCAAAGCACAGGATTCAGCCTGAGCTGAGTGATGAGGTTATTATGATTTTCATCATCAAGTATTCCTTGGCTTAGTATATTATCCTTTCAGACAAGTTCTGTTCCTGTCATTCCTACATCGTAACGACAAAATTACATTTTATTTTAGGGATACCATTAGATGGTTCATATTATTGTCTCCCAATTCTACATAGTTGTAATGTAGTTAATACTGAGAATTCTTATCCACAGGCATCTGAATACATCGCAACAGCTTATGCTGAGCTCAGAAGTGCAAGTTCAAAGGTTGGTTTGTGATTTGGGATGAAATTTAACTCCAGAAATGGTCAATTTGTTTATCTTGCTGATATGATGCTTATTTTAGACTGGAGGAACACTTCCAATCACTGCAAGAACCTTGGAAACCATTATACGTCTCTCCACTGCTCATGCCAAATTGAAATTGAGTAGGAAGGTACTAGAACTCTCTTTTGTTTTTTTTTTTTGCTAACTTGTATGTGCAAGGATGCTTTGAGATTTGTTTCATTTTTGTCTTTCATTTTTTACTAGCACCTGAATTTTTCTTGCCTTGGTAGGTCTCCAAGTCTGATGTTGAAGCTGCCCTGAAGGTTCTAAATTTTGCAATATATCATAGAGAACTAACTGAGATGGAGGAGCGTGAACAACAAAGGGAGAGAGAATTAGAGAGAAAACGCAGAGCTGAGCATCATTCTGATAGAAATAATAGAGATGGTCAAGCTTCTGCTGATGTAGGAGGGTGAGTAGATTTTGCATGAACACACTTTAAAGATTCTGTTTTTATTACGAAATGTTTAGTGCTTCAAGAATGATGGATTGGGCCTATAACATCATAGTACTTTTTTTTTCCTGCTTCTTTGGTTCTTGATTTAGACATCTTTAACTGATAAACTGGTTCTGAAAGTACTTTTGAATTAGCACAGAACTAAAAGTAACTTGTTATGTTGTAATTGTCAAATCTAATGCTATCGTTTAGATGACAATTCCTGCTCCTTTTTCCTTGTCATTGACAACCTGGTGTCATCATTATGTATCATGGTATATGGATGCTATCGTTATAGAATTGGAAATGATCTAGCTGCCAGTTCCTCTACATTTGAAATTTATGTATGGCATAAAATGCAAACATTAAGGTTCATGTCTTGGTGTATATCAGGCAATGGCATCAGATATGAATGAGTTAGCTGCTGAATCTACATTGTCCCGTATATCTTTAGTTTATTTATCTTATCTAATTTTTTTCTAATGGCAGTTCAACAGCAGATGGCATGGAAATAGATGACCCTCCTGCACAGCAAGCTACCACTGAGTTATCGCTGGAGAGGTCTGCTATCCGCATCTCCTGTTTCTTTATTTATTTATTTATTTTTTCTTACTGGTTTTATTAATTATAGTTGAAAATCCCCTGCTTTAAGGGTATTTCTATTATTACTTTTCGGGCTCCTTCTGGCTTGCAGAATTGAAGCGTTTAATGCTGCATTTGGAGAGCACATGCGTTATTTGGATAGCATAACCATTGACGACCTGGACAAGGCCATTAATGGAGTAGATGCACTTTACTCAAGAGAAGAGATAATGATCCTACTACAGGTTAAAAAAAAAAAAGAAAAAATCCCATTTTACATTTGTTTGATTAGAAAAGCTGAAAAGTTAGAATCATGGTATATCTGCTTGTCTTCTGATATCTGATAAGTTGGGTGGCCTTCAATCCCCCTGCCCCCACATAAGTAAGTTGGAAAGCAACTTATAGAAAATGTGCTTAATTTCAATCTCCAATTTTGCAGATACTGCACAATGAGAACAAGGTGATGATAGCTGATGGAAAGGTTCATATGGTAATATCATGAGGATCAAGAATTGCTTTGCCAAATTGTAGTCAGGTACAGTTTACTAGCGTTTGTCCAAACATTTCTAGAACATATCATGTTAAAACTAACTTGATGCACCTTGTCTGAGCTAGAGAAAAGCCTGAAAAAAAAACGAAAGTTATCCACTCCAAAAATTATTTTTGCGAGTATTATTTTTGTTTTCCTTTTTCTTCCATGAAATTGCAACACTGTTTTCTGAATAAATAGTGAAATAAAAGTCAAAGCTCCAATTTTGCAAGATTTTTCTTTTCATTTTTTTTAAAAGCATCCTTTTTGTTGGTCATATATTCAAGACATGAATTCCAGGGAGATGGGAATTTGTGGACAACCAGTCTCCTTATCCAGAGTGCAAAATGGCATGAAGGTGACAAGTTCAGAGTCAAAATGTAATCACATTGATGAATCTGGCTGGAAACTGGAGAAAGTTGGGGTAGGAAATTTAAATAGCTTTAGTGATCGAAGTAGGAGTTTCAATCACTGTAGGAAATCCTAGTATTTAAAATTTAATTGCAATCTTAGTTTTTCCTTGTTAGTCATTTCCAGGGAATGAATTTGTTTGAGAAATCAAACAACATAAAAACTAACTGTAAATTACCTACCATTGAAGGTGCTAATGATGTTTGTGAAGTAGATTACCTTGTTGAACATCGTACAATATTTTATAACGTAATTAGTGAACAATATTTAGTTTGTTTTCATTTAAATTGTATTTAAGATTTTTATGCCACAGCATTAGTTCTGGATATTGTACATTTACATTTACATTTAACAAAGTCAATAGTGTTCTGTTGAAGTATGAGATTGTGTTATAGGCAAGAATAATATAAAATGGATCCAACTGTTAAATCTCTTTATATTATATTCTAATTTGAATTTTTTAACCAAAATTTAAAAAAGTATTGGATCAAAACCTGAAGTTCAGGATTCTTTTTTATTACACTGAAGAAAATTATTCGGTTTTACATTTCAAATATAATGAATTCAGTTAACTTGAACTTAATTATTAAGTGTCAAGCGAACATACTGGTGTTAAATAAAATTTTATTGAACTATTGTTATTAAAATATAGTCCATAATCATAAGTTAGATTATATATTACTATGTACAAACTTATAGTTAAATATAGTTTTATATTAATATGTATGTAGTAGTGATGGTTGAGTGGTGATATGTCGAAATGGATAAGTGGTAGTGGTGGGTGGTGATAAATGGGTGGTGGTGATAGGTGCATGGATGGTGGGTGGTGGTAGTGAGAGGTGGCGGCAGTGATGCGTGGTGGTAGGAAATGAGATGGTGGTGGAATTAGAATATGCTATTTCATGAGTTGTAGAATAATTATTTTTTAAATTATTATGGAATGTGTATTTCATAAAATTAAAGAATAGTAATGCATAGAATTATTATTCTGTAATGACTGGGAGGACATTAACCTGGTAAAGGATCAAGTTTCGAGAAAGAATTCACAAACAAAAGTTGAAAAAGAGAGAAGATCAGAAAGCTGAGAAGAACGGAGGAATAACATAAAAAGAGAGATTGATACCTGAGAGATGAAGATTGAGAGAAGAAACTTAAGAAGGAAATCGGTTTTTACTCGTTCAAATGCCTGCTTAAGTTATTACAATTCTTAGTATTTATATTCTTGCATTGCTCCACTCATATTTCCCATTTTTGACTAATATTCCAACCCCTAATATCTGCAAACTGATTTATTAACTATAACAATTTGATATCCAACTACTCTCTGCTAACTCATGCCAGCTATCATAGAAGCTTTTAGAGTCATTTCCTCAAGCTGGGCTTCTTTCATTTCTGATTCTCCACCCACTACAAGAATTTAGCAATTTAGCGATGCCTAAATTGCATCGCTAAAAAGGGCAATGGCGTCGCTAAACCTCCTCCGCGACACCAACACGTCTCAAAAAGTGATGTCGCAACCCCAAAAATAGCGATGCTTGTCAAATTGGTGTCACTAATAGCAATGTCGTGCCTGCGTTGCTAAGGCGTCACTAAAAGAAAAGTATCGCTAAATAGAGCGACAAAAAAGTATATTGACACTTAGTGACCCAGATGGCGACACCATCTTGGCGTCGCTAAATTAATTATGATAAATCATTATTACTTTTCATTGTTTAGCAACATCAGGTAGCTTCGCTATTTTATTTTTAAAATAATTTTCATTTATTATAAAATAATCCTCTTATACAACAATAACGACTTGCTCACAAAAAAAAATCTGGATATCATATAATTTATCACATTCACATTGTTCAACATTCAATACAATCCAAAATTTATTGTTGTCTTAAAAAAGTCAATACAACGGGAGCATCGATGAGTATAACTAATTACTACCAAAAAAATAAATGACTCAAATAAAAATTTACAAAAGGAATGCACCCAAAAACTACCACCAGTATAGGGAAAATAAAGGAAGAGATAGGAGTAGTGAAAGGACAAGCTCCGCCACAAATTCTACACCTTCCTGTCAAGAATTAAGTAAAAAGACAATTACCATCAGAATTTTCTAGTTAGCACTACTAAAAGAAGAGTAGAACAACACTAAGGTCAAAAACTATTACTTGTGGAATGGTCAACGACTGTACAACATCGAATTGTTTGCATATCACATCATGTTTATCAAGTGTGTGAACAAGATCACTGAAGCATAAAGAGCATTAACTCTTTCCTAGCAAATGTAAATAAATAGTTAGCTTTTGAATAAATACCAACTTCGAAATGAATGAGAAATAAAGAAATGAGCATAACGCAACAATTAAAAATGACAAAAAAAAAAAAAAACATTAGCAAGTATAAACTCAACATAAACCGCACATACAGGTACAAACTTAGTGGCATATTTGCAGCCCCAAAAGCAACTACGAATAATAAGAATCCAATAAAAAAACTACACCAAATTGAATAGGGCCCCAAAATTAAACTATAGATAATTTACATCTCTATATGAGAAAGTCATCTTTTTTTATAAATAAATAAATAATTCAGCAGCAACCACAATTCAATCACTGATCCTGTTTCTATGTAGCACTTTGTAGATGTAATTGAGTTTTTATTTTTTGTTCCATTATCATAAAAATTGTTGTTTACATTATATTATTGATCATAGTTTAATTTTTGGAGTTTGTCTCTTGATAAAAATAAAGAAAAAATTCATTTGAGTAGAACTTTTTGTATTGGAACTCATATTTATAAAGTGAACTTAAAAATGGATGAATGATAGGAAGAGTGATATTGAATTGTGTCCACTTTCTATAATTGTGGCTATTAGTGGTCTCATACTGTTCAATCATCTTTACTACTAGAAGAAAACTCCAGTGGAACCCCAAAACACCCATTTCAATTGACAATATAAATATCAATGTAATGTTACATATTTTTCAAAATATATGTTACTATTGATAATTCCAAGTAAACTCAAGATAGAGAAATTTCATCTGCAAATATCAATGTGATGTTACATATTTTTCAGCTACTTATGCATGCAAATTGGTGGGCAATCAAACCTCAATAATTTGATTCAGTTCAATATCTAACACTTGGTTAAACTGAGATTTCACTAACTCAATCCCTACGCACAAAAAGAATAATTGTCAAGACTTGAGAGACTAGAAACAATTATTCAACAAAAATGAATGAAAGACTTCAAATCAAAACAGCCAAAAGCCAGCACCACAGATAAATTCTCAAAACAATTTAACAAATAAAAAAAATAAAGTTTACATACCAAAATTCTGCTTTTAGATTAACTATTGAAATCGTTTGGAAACCATTTTTTGCATAAGCAAAAGATGAAAGAAGAATAGAAGAAGGGGTTACAACTCCAACACATAGCGAACTTAAATATTTTTATTAGGACTTGTAGGACTTAAAGTGTTGCTAAATTTTGATGTGTTAATCGCAGCTTATTTACCGGATAGTATTTAGCACTTGAGTGCTATGAAATCTATTTAAAGCTAACTAGTCAAACTAAAATATCAATAAATAATTTTAAGCTAAAGTTAGAGGTGAATCACTATTATATGCAGAAGTAACACAACTTCTTGACGTAGAAAATACTTTATTATTTGTTATTATACGATGAAACCACTTGCAATTTCTTTCTAATAATTCACATCATGTGTGACTAATGAAATATATCAACAAACCCGTAATCATAAGTTTCAAAAAGCATAAATGAACAAGATATTGTACAAGTATATTGAAGGCAACCATACCTGAAAGCCCTTTAGAGTCACGTACAGTGCTAATGCATCTTAAGCCTTGAGGCATCTTCATGATCACGGGCATTAGCCTTCACCACTTTCTTTTTTCCCATATACTTCATGAATATATGTTAGTGCTTCATGTAAAAAGCCCTGTAAAATGCCCTGTTAGTGCTTTATGAATTTAAAGGGTACAAGTGACCAAATTACCATGAGAAACAGCAACTGTTTCACCTTTTGAAACATAGCATGTCCTTAATTGTTTCTTCTAATTCTAGAAAATCCTTATCATGAAAAGAATTTTTGTTTATGTGAACATGTCATTAACAATAGATCTACAAGCAAACTGAAGCTTGTGAATTAGAAAGGAATGCCATTACATAATACAACAAAAATTAAATTATTTTAATAGACCAAAATTGCAAGACAACTAAATATCATCATCAGCCCCCACTTGACTGCCAACTAAAAACAAAAAAGAAGGAATTGAAATTGCCTCGACCACCACAAATGAATCAGGTTTAACAGATTAAAAATCCTATGACTTCAGACTTACTATAATCTATGAATACAAAAAACAACTAAGATCCGAACTCATTTCCCTAAATTTTTAGTGCAAAAAAGTAAAAATATATAGATAATTAGCAGAAATCAGTTTAGAATCAGCACATTTTAAACGAAAATCAAAACTAAGTGCAAATACAAAAATCGATATGAAGAAGTTCAAAATCAAATCTCAGACCCCGCAACGTAGGAGCCGCTGCTTTTTAAAACCCAAGATCCAAAATCATATCTTTATAACACCAACACTAAAAGAAAACCTTTTTCGAACAAAACAATTCACATTTAAGAGGAAAAAAAAAAGATGGATCCATACATAAATTCAAACCAAGAAACAGCAGATCGTGAAAAGAGTGCTACTAACGTGACATAAAAAGGGGCTTGCCTTTTCTCTTAAATATAAAGAATGAGTCTTTATAGACAGACAGATCCCCTTCGTTTGATTCTGTCAAAACAATAGAAGAGACTAAACGGCCAAAACTCGAACAAGTCTTCAAAAATCGATTTTCTAAGTTCAGCGACTCAGGTTAAAAAAAAAAAAAGCTTCAGAAAATAAATATGTTCTAATGAAGGAAGGAGGGACAAGGAGAACAGTGAAATTAGGGAGATACCAAATAAACCTTTACTAATGGAGCTCGACGACTACTACTAGGGTTTTCACAAGCGGCATACCAGATGAAAGCGATGCAACAAAGAAGAAAGAGAGAGAAGTGATGGGGCGGCCGAAAGTAGAAGATATATAGTTAGGGTTATATATATATAACTACCTCATTTTGAACATATGGTTTTGAATTTTTTATTCAACTTAATGCTAGCAACGCACAACTAATGTCGCTATTTGGCAGCGCCGACTCGCGTCACTAATTGAAAAAGTTGTTCTGACTTTTCAAACATTTTAGTGACGCCATATTAGCGTCGCCAGATTATGTGTTAGTACGACATTATGTTGGCTTCAATTATAGCAACACATTGTTTCAATGTTGCTAATCAGCAATGTATTTTGCGTCGCAATGATGTCGCTAAATTTACCACCAACTTTTGGCACTAAATTTAGCGACACAGATTAGATGTCGCTAAGTTATTATGTCACTATGTATCATAATTGCATCGCTACCTATACAACATATTTTTTGTCGATTTTGTGTCGCAATTTAGCAATGCAATTATTGGTGTCTCTAATTAGCGTTGTTATTCTTGCATTTTCTTATAGTGACCCTTTTCCAGGTCCATTCCTTTTTGCTTAATCACGTTATGTTGTTGGCTTGCTATCAACCCATTGTCTTTATCTTGGGTCATGATAATTCCCACCTCCTTTGAGACACACTTTATCCCTCAATGTGGAGATGAAGAAATTGATAGCATAGTTTGATTCTTTTCCTTTGCCTTCTCCACATTTCAAACTCTATTTCTTTGGTCAAAACCACAAGAGTTAATGGCCATTTGAAGCTCAAAATACTATAGCAACCAAGTAAAAAGAAATTGTCATGAATCTTTTTTGTTTCATTTTACAACACCTATAAGTTTTTGATCAATAGTTACACTAATGTAGTCAAGTTTGCTATTGCTTCTTGAAAGTTGTAATGCTTTGTTTCCATTATGGCATTTCTACAAATACTTTCAGGACATAAAAATTCTCTGCTGCAACATGCCATTTTCTTAATATTCTCTACCACATTCAACTCAATAGCATAATCAACTACACGAGTAGAAATAAATACTATTATTGTCACTGGAGTTAATAATCACCATTGACTCTAACTACACAAATTCTTCTTCCATTTCAACATAATAATCTTCGTCGGCGGGAAAGGTTTTGAAATAAAAGAAAATCTAGTCCTCAAGGAACTCCTTTTCGATTTTCCAAATTAATGCCAAAATCTTCCTTCAGTGTCGTGATTACATCATCGAGGGTGGTCATGTAGAGATTGTAGGAGCAAAGGATGTTATGAAGCTTGGTAATAATTTCCAACTCTTAGAGTTACGCATCAATCAAGATAAGTTGTTCTTCGATGGATTGCTACACCGATTTGAAGCAACACGCTTATGTTGAGCAATACCTACATAGTATGTTGGTGTCTTGTGATACGCCCTTGTTGAGCAACACGCTTATGCACAATATGTCGGTGTCGTGTGATATGCCCGTGTTGAGCAACATGCTCATGCACAATATGTTCGTGTCATGTGACACACCCGTGTACAGTGAATTTCCAAAAAAAAAAATGTCTTGTGAGCTTCTCTTTTTCTGATGTTTCAAAAATTTATTCATTATTATTTGAATGTTACAAAGGGTTAATTGGTAGCCTTAAAGGAGTTTAATCACAATTAAATCCTTGTCTCCTCCCTTTAGTATAAATAGGTGTTCTTGGCGTTGAGATATCTTATTCCTTCTTCTTGTTCTTCCTCTCAAGTGATAGAGTGTGCGACATTATTTCAGTTTACTATGAGTAGGTGTTGTGTATTCAACATCTACTTGGTATTTGTTGTATCCTAGGAAATAAATGTCGGTGATCCTAAACACCTATGGTAGGGGACGAATTTGTCTTAAAGACATTGTATGGTATATAGGCCGCATACTACTTCTACCTTTCTCTTGTGGTTTTATATGAATATTAGATTAACCTCTTTGCTAACAATCTTAAGACAAATCTCTTTTTGTTAATTCTTTTGGAATTAATATTGTCTGTTTACTATTTTCAATGAAATGGAGAGCACGATAACTGTTACCAATGTTAAAGATGGTACCTAAGTGTAACATCCTTGACCATCCATATATGTATTATTACATGCATTTCATTTGAACATGTCCATTTTATAAATATCATTCACATGAAACACATGTATACATATGGAATTTGGCATGAACGTGTTCACAAGGTATACTTATCACGGGTCGATTTATCACAATAGGAGTATATCGTATGTGTCAAGTTATAAACTATATAAGGATGATAAGGTATTGAATTAATTAAATAAAATAATTAAATTGAAATAAATAGAATTTGACATAGTTAAATTGGACAATTGGACTAGACAATATTTTTGACATTAACTAGGTACATGTAAAAATATGCAAGAAATAATAATAATAATAATAATAATAATAATAATAATAATAATAATAATAATAATAATAATAATAATAATAATAATAATAATAATAATCATCATCAT
>CATIWF010029133.1:0-36108 GCA_949630135.1 Balakata baccata
AAATGAATACTAATATAATGAAAGAATGCCTTTATGAATGTGTACACTAAGTGCCCGAGGTGATTGCCTTTTGAGCACATCGCTAACAATCTCCCACCTATACTAAAGCCAATCGCCTTTGTACATTACACTATAGGCGAGGATATGACTATCATATTCCTTTTAGGGTTTTGGTCTAGTGCCTTGATTAGATATTTTTTGATCAGTGGGAACTTTTTCTCTCATTACATCACATTTACCGTTGATTTCTAAATTTAATTGAGAAGATTGAGTACTTGTTTGGACCATTTGATGAGACTATGATTCCTTTGCTTATGCAATGGCACTGTTGTTGTTCCAATCATATTGGACTTACAATATTAGGGATCACTTCTACCTTGTGATGAATTCCCTTTCCAAATTACTTCCTCAGCTGTGTTGGAAGTTGTAATATACTTTGAATTGTGGAATCATCAGTCATCATCTGTTTGGAATTTTTCTAATTGACTAGATAACTATTTAATATGAATACATAGCCTGACTAGGATTTTGAGTTATCCTTGTCGAATTGGATGCTGGTATCCATAATGTTGCTTACCTTAAGCTTACTATCTCCTTAAACCAAGAATACATCCTCAATCCTTCTCAAGTATTTAAGGATGTTCTTGATAGTCACCCATAATTGCTTGATGGGATCATATTGATATCCACTCATGAGACTCATAGCATGATATCCATTGGGCCTAGTACACAACATAGTACATAATGAATCCAATAGATTAGGCTTATGGAATCTAATCCATACTAGACTATTTGTCTTATGTCTTCATATATAAAGACTTAGAAAGGGTAATCCTATCAACCATAGGAATAGATTCTCTAACAGACTACTCTATGCTATTCACTTTAACATCTTAGCTATGTAGAATAAGAAAGAATGAGTAACCTCTTAGATCTATCTCTACATATCTTAATCCTCTTTTGGCAGGTTACTTTTAAAATCCTTCTTGGAGAATTATTTTAGAGTAATAAATTGACTAACTTAGAAATAAGAGATCATTTCTTACTAATAGTATGTCTTCCACATACTTCGCTAGGAACAAAATGGCACTCCCACTAACCTTCTTGATAACACATGAATCATCCACATATTGTGAGGAAAACAAACTCTCTAGTTATCTCATCAATTTAGATGTTTCAACTCTTGGATGTTTGCACTAATCCATCAATGGATTTTGCAATTTGCATCCTGTTTCATCATCATCAGATATGAATCTCTTAGGTTGTGTTATGTACACATCTTAAGTCAGATTTCCAAAATGAAACTTTCCTTCATATCCATTTGCAAAATCTCATCACAATGAGTAGCAATGGCTAGGAGTAATATGATAAATTTAAGCATAGTATATGGAGTAAAAAGTATTGTCAAAGCCAACTTTGTCTTTAACGATGTCTTTTAACTACCAACTCTAGCTTTATAGGCAACTGCATTACCTTCCATGTCGGTCTTCTTAATAACCCATTTGTACCCAACGGGGCTTTGTCCCATTAGGTGGATCAACCAGAGTCACTGCTTGGTTTATAGTCATGGAATCCATATCGACTTTTGTTCTCTTATAAAGTCAGTCAACTATTCCAAAGGTATAGCAGAGGATCTATTGGTCTAGATTGGTAAGTTAATCATCCCTACTGATTTTGTTATTCTTGACATGGAAACCTCCCTCTTTAGAGATAAAGAGTAGACCATTCTTCTTAGTAGACTATTTATGGCAACTACCAAAACTATTATTGATGTTGATAATGGGAAGCTCTCGATGAAGGTTTTGGAAGAAATAGTTGAATTTAAAGTGTTTGATTCTTTATCCCGTCCTTCTACTGTTTCTCTTGATGAATGCTTTTACGTTGACTGTCTGAATTCTGTTGTTTATGATTTTTATTTGCAGGACACTGAAATTGAAACTAGAGAAGCTCTGAGTGTAGAGGAATTAGATGATGAGCCATGTGAGGATGAGATACCTCTTACACCTAAGAAGAGGGAGAACCCTAGTGAACCCCCATTGTTAGAATTGAAAGAACTCATATCCACCCTTAAATATGCCTTTCTAGGAGAAGGAAATACATACCCAGTCATTATAGCTTTAAACCTTTCCCTTAGTGAAGAATAATCTATGGTAAGAGAGCTAAGTAGGCTTAGAAAAGCCATTGGTAGGGGATATCAGATATTAAAGGCATTAATCCTACCATGTGCATCCATAAAATCATTCTAGAGTATAATGCCAAGGCTGTTAGAGACACCCAACGTAGGCTGAACCCAAACATACAGGAAGTGGTGAAGAAGGAAGTTCAGAAGCTCCTAGATGAGAGTATAATTTACTCTATTTTTGATAGTAAGTGGGTGAGTTTGGTCCATGTTATCCCCAAGAAATTTGGAATTACTGAGGTGAAAAATGACAAAGGGAATTAGTATCATTTAGGACCACAACGGGGTGAAGAATGTGTATTGACTACCAGAAGCTTATTTTAGCAACAAAAAAGGACCATTTTCCACTTCCATTTATTGATCAAATTTTAGAAAAATTATCGGCTACACTTACTATTGTTTTCTTGATAGTCTTTCAGGTTATTATCAAGTGCTAATTGCTCTAGAAGACCGGGAGAAGATGACTTTCACATGCCCCTTAGCACTTTTGCATTTAGACGAATGCCATTTGAACTATGCAATGCCCCTGCTACATTTCAAAGGTGCATGTTCTTTATCTTTTCTGATATGCTTAAGGAGTGTATTGAAGTATTTATGGATGATTTTTTAGTGTTTGGTACCTCCTTTGATGCATACTTGAATAATTTGTCACATGTGCTTGAGATATGCATCGAGAGTAATCTTACTCTTAGTTAGGAAAAAAGCCATTTTATAGTTAAACAGGAGATTATTTTGGGTCATGTAGTTTCAAGTAAAGGGATTAAGGTAGATAAGGCAAAAATCGATTTAATTGCCAAATTGTCCCCACCGACTTTGGTTAAGGGTATTAGAAGCTTCCTTGGACACACTGGTTTTTATAGACGTTTCATCAAAGATTTTTCTAAAATTTCCGGTCCATTAACCAATTTTCTTGCCAAGGATGTTGACTTTGTATTTCATGCTAAATGTCTTAATGCTTTTAATACCTTAAAAGAGAGAATGACTACTACTCCTGTGATTATGGCACCAGATTGGTCCTTACCCTTTGAAATCATGTGTGATGCTAGTGATTATGCCATTGGGGCTGTACTTGGGCAAAGGGTAGACAAAGCATTGCATGTTATATATTATGCTAGTAGGATCCTAGACGTTGCTTAATTAAATTACTCCACTACTGAAAAATAACTTCTGGATGTGGTATTTTCATTGGATAAATTTAGGTCTTATTTATTAGGGTCTAAAGTTATTGTTCATTCAGACCATGCAACCTTAAGGTATCTTTTAACCAAACCCAATGCTAAACCAAGATTGATTAGATGGGTGCTTTTGTTCCAAGATTTTGACTTAGAGGTTAAAGATAAAAAAAAAAAAAGGATGTGAAAATCTAGTAGCTGACCATCTCTTTAAGTTAATTTCTAATTTTGATGCTTTTGCCTCCAAAAAGGCGATTGTCGAAACTTTTCCTGATAAGCAATTGTTTTATTATGAGTCATGAGCCATGGTTTGCAGATATTGTTTATTATTTAGCTTGTGACATCTTAAGTCCTAGCAAGCCTTTTCAGGAGAAGAAAAGATGTTTGTTTGTATGCAGGAACTATTTCTGGGATAAACCTTATCTTTTCAAGATATGTGCAGACCAAATCATTCGTAGATGTGTTCTTGAGGACGAGCAACAGAGCATCTTGACCTTTTGCCATCAACTTCAGTGTGGTGTCATTTTGGTGGTAAGGAAATAGCCCACAAAGTCCTTTAGGCGGGCTTCTTCTGGCCTACCTTGTTTAAAGATGCTCGTTCTTTTTCTTTGCAATGTGACAAATGCCAAAGAAGTGGGAACATAGGTAAGAGAGATGAAATGCCTCAAAATTATAACCTTGTGGTCAAATTGTTTGATGTTTAGGGTATAGATTTTATGGGACCCTTTCCCCCTTCCAATAATTATGAGTATATCCTTGTTGCTGTTGATTATGTGTCTAAAAGGGTAGAAACGATTCATACGAAAACTAATGATGCTATCATGGTTTTGAAGTTTGTGAAGGATAATATTTTTAGCAGGTTTAGGACGTTAGAGCGATCGTTAGTGATGGTAGAAGTCATTTTTGCGATAAGGTGTTTAATGGGCTCTTAAAAAAGTATGGAATCACACACTGGGTGATGACACCACACCATCCTCAAACTTTGGGTCAGGTAGAGGTGAGCACTAGACAAATTAAATCCATTTTAGAGAAAACGGTTCACCCATCGTGCAATGATTGGGTATTGAAGTTGAATGATGCACTATAGGCATACCGAACTGCATATAAAACCCTAATTGATATGAGCCCATTTCGTTTAGTTTTTGGAAAAGCATGTCACTTGCCGGTAGAGCCGGAACATAAAGCCTATTAGGCCATAAAGGCTCTTAACCTTATGCTCGATGAGGCTAGAGAAGTAAGGAAGGTGCAGTTACATGAGTTGGACGAGTTGAGATAAGAGGCATACAAAAATGCTAAGCTTTACAAAGAGAGGGCAAAGCAAATACATGACAAGCTTCTAATCTGTAAGGCTTATCATGGGTGCTGCTATAAAACTCTATAATATCTCCTATATAGTTGGTTTTCGTTGTAAATTTGAAGGTCCAGCTTAACCTTGCATTAGGTACACAGGCTGATTGTTAAGATTTTGGTATTGAGTGGTTGGGTTTCTTTATTGCTGATGTTGGCTTTGATCATTATTCCTTTAGGAGAAATTAGGGTAATTCCTCAACCCCGGGTTGTAAGTATTTGAATACGGATTGTTCGGTGGCCTCGGCTGGAAGGAATTCATTGCACTTACTTGCTCCATGTCATTACCTGCACAAACATCAATAGTAGGACAAGTGTAAGCTCCATGACCATATATTTGACAAATGCCACATACCTCATTTATAGGCACATTTTGATTATTGACCAGTATTCTGATTTGCTTTGTCAGTTCTGCTATTTGAGAAGTCAGCATGTTGTCATTAGAAACTTCATTAACCGATGCCTTTCTTCCCTTCACACTCTTTTGCTGTGAGTTTCCCCAAGAATTTCATATATATTGTAGAGCTCTTCAATTGTTCTCTCTCCCATCACTCCACCAGCTGCATTATCTAGCATGCAATGATATTGTTGAGACAGCCCATCATAGAATGCCTGAGTCACTACTGGTAATGGAAACCCGTGATGGGAACACTGTAGTAGCAACATCTTGAATCTGTCCCAAGCCTCATGAAAAGTCTTAGAATCTTTCTAATAAAAATTTTACATTTCAGTCCTAAGTTCTCTTGTCTTCTAGTGTGAGTAGAACTTGCTCATAAATTTATGGTGCACCTCATCCCAGTAATTCAGAGAGTTATGGGGCAGTGTCATTAGCCATGCTTTTGCTCTATCTTTTAAGGTATATGGGAAATAACGCATTCTCAACTGGTCCTCCTGGAGAGAGTTCAAAGGAAAAATGCCCATAGTGCTGCAAAACTCCCTTATAAATGAAAGAGGATCTTCAGTAGGCAACCCACAGAAAGATGGCAGCATATTTAAATGGATACTTTTCAATTTATAGTTTCTTGCTGCCTCTCCCAGCACTATGCACGAGGTGGTTTTGCCTATAATCGGTATGGCATAGTCTTTCATGGCAAGCTGCCTCGCAGGTACTTGTCTCTATGGTAGTGGTAGGTCTCGTTCCCCAACTTGATCGGCCATCTCTTCAGGTCTATACTCTTCCGCTTTAGTTATTAACTCTTGATAAAATTACAGTTCTTCCTTCTCTTCAATAAAAAATTCTTGTTATCTTTGAGCTTTAGATCACAACTCGTACCTACCTTGTGTGGAAAATTCAGTTAATTTCGCCTTTTTGTTAGTATATGGCATACAACCGAAATCATCTCTAAAAGGAAATAATGAATGCATGACGAAAATAAATAACTAAACTAAAATGCATCAACTACTCTAAATGCCAATATGTTGACAATTAAGGATGTCTGAGAATTTAATCAACCGTTCCCCGACAATGGCATCAAAAACTTAATGTGAAAAAGTTTGTACTCGCAGGTGTACGAACCACCATATAATGGCAAGTTCACTCCTGAAGTCAATCTCATAAGGAACAGCTCGACTTAAATTCCAAGTTACCCTAAATTGCCAATAACACAGTTTAATAATCCTAAACACTCTAACCACAATTTGATGATTGTAAAATTAATTAACTAAATTGAAAACAATAAAATATTTGAAAACCACAAAAATGAACATGATTCAATCAATGCGATAAATTAGGAATTTGGCAAGCATCCCTAGTCTGTAATCCCTTCACCATATCCAATTAAGCCCAATCAAGTTTATTTCCATTAGCTTTCGCTATAATCATTAACAACCCAAACTAATGTCATAATTAATATCCAAATCAATTTTTGGGTCTAGTTACAAATGGTTCGTCTAATAACAAACCCCTAAAATATTTCTTTCAATTAAACGCAAGATGACCAGTCATATATTCAAACGAAAGTAATTTATCACAATTGAATATGGAAAGAATTTAACTTTATTCAATAGAGGGGAACTTATTACATCCTAGGTAGCTATCAAACACCTAACAAAAGAATTGGCCCAGCATAGCTACTACTATGATCAAATTCATAACTATGCTTGAATTAAACATGAATAAACAATAAGGAATTAAAAACATAATTCCAAAACCCCTTGAGAAGTGTAAACCCGAAATCCCCTTGAATGGTTGGTCGCTATCTTCCAAAGATCCAAGCTTAGTCCCCCAACGAAAGGAAATCCAAGCTAAATGCGCGTGGTTACTGCAATAAGGTCTAATGGCCTTTAAATTCTCTTCAGTCATGCTTTGATCACCAAAGAATGAATTCAATTCATCCCTCCAAAGTCTGTCTATTGATTTCCCCCAAAAAATTCCCTTTTATACCTAGGTTAATTACAAAAAGTCCAACCTCCCTAAAAACTCCCTTTTTAGTCCCTAATCATTTACTAATTACGTATAAAAAAGAAGTCTCAAATAATAGGAATTGAGTCGCAAAACATGGGCCCACATAATCCATGGTCAGACCATCAATTAAAAACACAAAACTGCAACTCACAATCATGCACGGGTAGTGCATAGTGGCTGCTTTGAAGAAAATGCACGCCCGTGCACCCTGCATGCCTAATCCTCTGCCTTGTTGTGCACAGTGCTTGATGTCGCATAACTGCACGCCTCGCGTAGGTTGCACTACCGTGCATTCTGCTGCTCAACTGAAATATGCTCACAACTCCCCGTTTCTCATTTCTAGCTTTTTCGGGCTTCAATTTAACATGAATGGCCCAAAATTTCTCGTTTTTTAGGCCACTACCTACACAACCAAAAACATAATTGAAAGAAATTGAATCTAAGAAAACTAATGGCAAACGACATCAAACATATGCAATAAACATTATAACTCAACATCACATCAGTGATTGCTAAGCTTAATTTCCAATTTTCGGATTAGAAGTTCCAGAACCTCATTTGCAAGTCCATAGTTGGCACAATGAAGGACAAAACGTGTTGCACTTCTAGTACTTCCCTTTGTCCTAGATGACATTTCTATCATTCCTTCAAAAGCATCTCAAGTAACAGCAACCTCGATATCACCCCCCGAAAAACCTCCAATAGCTCCATGACCAATACTGTCTTTCTGTTCCTTAAGTTTATCAACACCCATTTGATTATGCCAACCTCTCTTCTGATGCTCCTCAATCTCCGAGTAGGTTAGGAGAGGAGCTCCTTTTTGATGTTGAATCAATATTATAATGGAAGCTAGAGATGGTACAAAGAACATCGAGTTGGGACGAAAATCATGGTTTACATGAGATCCGTTATTTTGGATCCCCAAAACAAAAAGCTTGATTTGAGCTGACCTCTAAAATGGCAGACTTGAAAGGACCTGTGTTGGTCAAGTGACAAGCTTCTCTTCCTTCATTCTCTCTTCCACCTCTATTTCGGTAATCAAAAGTAGGACTCGTTGAAACGCGAAGAATGGTGAGACAGTACTTGAAGCAAAGCCCTTTCGTCTTTCTCGCTTCAAGCGCAACTCGATTTAAAGTTTGTACCCTACTATTTTTTTACAACTAACAAATCATAGAAGTTGGTTGATGTAAAGCATGAGTGTTATGCTGCATTTTGGGCTTAAAATAACCTGTTGGATGGGACTCGGGATGCTTAAATGAAGTGGGCTACACAATTTTAAAGATTTGGCTTGATGAAGAGGCCAACTTGGCCCGACCTGCCAGTTTAGTGAATCCATTACTACTCATGTGATTTGCCTCCCCTCTTCCTCCATAGCAAAATCGAGAACTCTGCCCTAGAT
Organism: Balakata baccata; assembly: GCA_949630135.1. Taxonomy (NCBI): domain Eukaryota; kingdom Viridiplantae; phylum Streptophyta; class Magnoliopsida; order Malpighiales; family Euphorbiaceae; genus Balakata; species Balakata baccata. The sequence continues at coordinate 8,502 of CATIWF010029133.1, forward strand.
TTCCTTTCTTTCCTAGTGCTATTTCTATATACTTGTCCATGTTAATAGCGATTAACCCTGATTCCGACACAAAAATATCTTTCTTCTCAAATCCAATTTTCACCTGTTATGTTTCCCATATCTGCTGATCATGTGTGTCCAACCTAGCTTAGCAAATCTCAATAGCACAAGAACTCAAAATAGATAAGCAAAACAGAGTTTTACTATTTGAAATGAAAAATCACAATGCAAATGAAGTTCTGCAACAACTAGAGCAAAAGAACTAATATGAAACAAAATACAAAACTTTGTGAAAATCATTACAGCCTAAGGAAAATCTTTATTGCCCAAACAATCACCAAGAAGAGGGAGTGAATTGGTGGGAAATTAAAATTTTTGCATATAACAAAGTAAAGAAATGCAAGGAATAAATAGAGACACCAATTTTTATAGAGATTTAGGTGTTAACTAACCCTACTCATCTACCCAATCGCACTTGGGTATTCACTAATCTAATTTCTTAGATTACAAGTGAGAGTTTTACAAATTTACTTACAACTAGGTGTTTTCCCAAGGTTAACACTCAACCCAAAATTCTCTTATATTTTAAGGGTTCACATAATAACCAATTCCTTATATTTTGGTTCACACACACCCCAAATACAATATTACCCAAGTATTTAAGCCTAACTCTTGAAACCCTGACAAAGAATCAATTAAGAGAAAGTTGATAAAATAAATTACAAGAGTTTTGGTACTTAAGAAGTTATTGGATATCATAAATGGTCTTTTGGTAGGGTATTTATAATGATTACCCACCAATTAGTTGTTACAAATTGGTGCATAACTCTCCCTAACATTCTCTTATAAGTGCATTAAACACTGTCTATAGAGACAGTTTTTCGGTCATGAAAGTGGGTTTCCTGGTTGAGAAATAGGTTAGTGCAATATGTGGCATCTTTTGATTGGTTGAAAGCTCTAACAGCTAGTTCCTATAAAATAACCTGGTTAGGACTTTCTCTTTCTGCTTGAGACATCCTCGTTAATCCTCTGAATAGAAGGCTTGGGAGTGTTGACTTCGAGACATTTTTGGTTAGGACTCCTTTACCGAGTGGGAAACTGGTTAGTCAAACTTTGTCGTTTTGACTTCCTTGATGACATAGCTGTTAGAGATATGCCCAAAAGGCAATCACCTCAGGCACTCAGTATACAAACTGTGTTGGATTTTGAAGATGAATCACATTCATAAAAAGTAGTAAAAAATAAAATTTTTCAAAACCTGAATCAAAGGAATCTATTTGTGCCATTAAAACTAATTCAATTAAAATATTGTTAGAAATAATACCTTTAATTTCTTGTGTCAATTCTCCAAATTTCCTTCTTGTTGGGTTGTCACAAACCACAACAATCCAATATTGGATCGTCTCTAATGTTAATCCACGTGGAAAAGAAGAATGCAACCTCAAAAGGTTAAGCTTTGAACACTATTTATGTGCTAGCAAAACAAAATGTTCTTGAGAGAAAATTGAAGAAAAATTATCTAATAATTTTTTAATAGAGGCTACAGTATTTTTTTGATGAAAAATACTGTTTATAGGTATTTCTTAACACCCTAGGGTTGGAAAAATTACCAAAATAGTTTTAGAGGCTAAATTGGCAATTTGGCCAAAATTTGGCCAATTCAGCCAGCTCCATGTGCACTGGGCTTGCCTAACTCCAAGCACTGGCCTGACACAAGCCCGCGCGGGCCTGCAACTCTCCTCGAGCAATTTTTTTGGATTTTTTTCTCGTGATCCTATCACAATCTGACCATAAATAATTCTCTCATAATTTTGGATCTCATCAAAGATCATTTTACTCATTCTTCACACTTCTAATGTGTATGACCCATTAGGTTCCCGCTTATGTTGGCCACCCAAATTAACAATTAATTCGAGCAAGTCATGAGCGGTACCTAGCAACACATCATGACTCCCAATTGACCAAAAAGTTAGTGGTTTGACTACGAACCTTTGCATAAAAAATAATATGTGCAATTTGCTCTTTCACTATATTATACCCCACTCGGTTTAGAGCATGGACTATATGCTAGCTCCTACGAGACTGACTACGTCACACTTAGCCCAAGTGATGTTAGATATTGGCCTTAGAACTCATTACTTTATTAGACATGTCACTAGAGACCATCTTCAAGATGTTTCCACTCTGGCTAGAGATTTCCGAGTAATGATCTCGACAAGAGGCCGTAGATATACTCTCGTTCTATTAAGAGCGATGAATCTTATATTAGCTATCCAATTACCTTCGAACACCTCAAGCTATATCCAATCACCACCCTATGAGTGACCTCTATAAGGCAACAAGGAATGGAGTCAAAGCACAGAATCGGTATCCAATATATCCTTTAGTACCTCAATTCTAAGGATACATGCACCATTGCTATGATGAGACTATCATTGACATTTGAATAGATAATCCATATGATTGTCTCATAGCAGGTCATCCAATGTACTTGACTACTTTTAGCAAGCATCCACATGTTAACTTTGAACATTTCATGCTTACAGCTTATGAGATCTACTATTTGATCCAATCAAAAAGTATAACATGTGCTAGTCTATTCGGATCAACAATGTCCTATGTTGTTGATCCTATGACTAGGGATAATTTAGATACTAACATAATTACACATGATAGGAATCTCATTATCATGATCCCATTATGATTTCCTTCATGTTATATTTTATATCATGGACTTTCATTAATCAGTTTAAGATCTATATCAATTCTATGCAAAGGAATACTAATATAATGAAAGAATGCTTTTATGAATGTATGCACTAAGTGCCTGAGGCGAGTGCCTGAGGCGATTGCCTTTTGGGCACATCTCTAACAATATCTCACTTACACTAAAGTCAATCACCATTGTACATTACACTATGGTCGAGGATATGATTATCATATTCCTTTTGGGGTTTTGGTCTAGTGACTCGATTAGATATTTTTCTAATCAATGGGAACTCTTTCTCTCATTACATCACGTCTACCTTTGATTTCTCTAATCAATTGATAATGTTGAGTACATATTTGCAACTTTTAATGAGACCATGATTCCTTTGCACATGCAATGGCTCTATTGTTGTTCTAATCATATTGGATTTACAATACTAGGAATCACTTCTAACTTTGTGATGAATTCCCTTATCCAAACCGCTTCCTCAGCTACCTTAGAAGCTGTAATGTACTTTTAGTTGTGGAATTCGCAGTCATAATCTATTTAGAACTCTTCCAATTAACTGGATAACTATTTAATGTGAATACATAGCACAACTAGGATTTTGAGTTATCCTTGTCGAATTGGATGCTGGCATCCATAATCTTGCTTACCTTAAGCTTACGATCTCCTTAAACCAAGAATACATCCTCAATCCTTCTCAAGTATTTAAGTATGTTCTTGACAGTCACCTATAAACCCTTAACGGGATCATATTGATATCCACTCATGATGGTCATAGCATGATATCCATTGGGCCTAGTATACAATATAGTATATAATGAATCCAATAGCCCAAGCTTATGGAATCACATCCACGTTATTCTATTTGTCTTACATCTTTGGATATAAAGACTTAGAGAGGGTAATCCTATCGATCATGGGAATAGATCCTCTTATAAACTACTTCATGCTAACCACTTTAGCATCTTAGCTATGTAGACTAAGAAAGAATGAGTAACCTCTTAGATTTATCTCTATAGAACTTAATCCCCTTCTAGTTGGTTACTTTTAAAATCCTTCTTGGAGAATTATTTTAAAGTAACAAATTGACTAACTTAGAAATGAGAGATCATTTCCTACTAATAGTATGTCTTCCATATACTTCACTAGGAACACAATAGCACTCCCAACAACCTTCTTGAAAACACATGATTCATCCACATATTGTGACAAAACAAACTCTTTGATTACCTCATCAATTTGGATATTTCAACTCTCGGAAGTTTACATTAATACATTAATGGATTTTGCAATTTGCATATTGTTTCGACATCATTAGATACGAATATCTTAAGTTATGTCATGTACACATCTTAAGTCATATTTCCATAATGAAACTTGTCTTCATATCCATTTGCAAATCTCATCACAACTTCAACTGACTGATAAGGTATTATGTTTATCACATACACATAATCCCATGTGCATCACCATAAAAGGAATTTTAAGGAATTTTAAAAGCTTATTATGTACCTTACCATGTCTAACAAGGTTTGACTACTCCTTTTAGCCACATCATTATGCTATGGCATATAAGATATGGTCATTCAGATAAAATCTTATGATCTCTTATATGACATTGCAACATTTAGCTTAAGTATTATTTCACTTTGATATAATCTAAGTGTCTTAATACTTTTACTGAATTATTCCTCTACTTCATTTTTTAATTCTTTGAACATTTCAAAGGTTTCAGATTTGTATCTCACCATATACAAATACCCAAATTATGAACAATCATAATTAAGGTAATGAAGTAGAAAAAACCATTTATGGCATGCATGAACATTGGTCCACATACATCTATATGTACAAGGTCCATCAGTTCTTTTGCATGTTCACCCTTTTTCACTAAAAAGTGATTTTGTTAACTGGCTTAGCAAATGAGATTCATACGTGTCACATGATTCACAATCAAATGACCCTAAATTACCATAACTCATCATGTGATTCTCTTTTATATGCCTGCCCAAGTTGACAATGCCATAATTTATAGTTTTAGGCCATCAACCTTTTAAATTTAATATTGAGGGTAGATTCTAGCATTCTAAAATTGCATAATATTTTAGTTTCATAAAGAATATCATTTGACCACACAGAACAATTCTTCTTAAAAGTCAAATGAAGAACTTTTGTTTAACTATTAAACAACATTATATTCTTTATTCATAAACTAAAACAAAATTGCAATTGTTTAAACCTTTAAACAAGCTTACTAGAGAGTGTTGAAACTTAAGCCTCTATAGCTATTGCAGTAACTATTGCTATATCACCAATGTGCACAGTTTCGACTATCCTTACTTAAGCGTTATATTATTTCTATGGTCTTGCATATCTTGTATAAGTGAGACCTAAATGTAGTATCTAATACTCATGTGTTTTTACAAGAAACAATGTTATCCTCTTTATCAAATTTACTTGAAATAAAAGGTGTATCTGTATGCCTTATCCTTTTGCTTCTTTAAAATTCCAAATATGCTTTGTTATTCCATTTCCATTTTTCAACTCTTTCCATAATAGAAGTACTTTTTAAGGTGTCTCTCTACTTTTTCCTTTTATTTATAGTGCATGTTACATTTTAAATCTCCCTTCTATCATCTTGGAGTGATAGAGCAATTTAGATATCTCATATCACTTAGCGTGAGCTTACCGATTGGCTATCTCTCTAAGATGATATCTAATGGTTTTGCATCCATATCCATGCTACTTTTAAAGTTAGAACAACTTAGGTACAATCCATTGTTATCCAAGTACTTCTTGTATGCAAATTGTTCATAATACTTTGCATCTCAAGCATTAAAGGAAGGAAAATAGCTATTCCGAGACTTTAATAACTTTTTGGATTTGAGAACCATTCTCAGTTTTATGCAAGTCAAGGAAGTTTAAGTTAGTCAAAATGTATGACTCATGGTTATGTTTTGATTCATATTGAATGATATGATTCTAACAACTTAGATGTAAAGATCGAGATTATAGAAGTATGTACATGAATGAATGCATGATATTAGGTCTTTAATAAAATGCATTATGACTCCTACTATTTTATTGCGAGTCTATAGCCCCTACTATGAACCCAAGAGAACCTATATGGAAGTTCTCCTAATGGGTTGATATCCAATTTGCTAAGAATGACCTTGAGGCAATTCAACAAACCATCCTTAGTTTAGTTGGTAGGTATCTGATCCATACCAATTGCATTTCCATGCAACTATCGAATCTTGTACTATCAACTAATTGATGTGTGCACACACATTAGACTATCAACTCTTGATATGTGCACGTCTCATGTACACTTACCCAACTTCGCCTTCAATAATCATTGACCTTGGCATAAATCCAACAAATCAATGATATTGGTTAGGTCCAACCCATTAATCATGAAATCTAATTTCAATGGTTCAAACATATTCTTATAAAGTGAGCTTGAGGAAACTCAACAACTCTAACTTTAGAAGAACTCTGGTTCTCCCCATATTAACGGAAGGCATATGACATAATTGTTTATATGGCGAGGGATTTTGTTAATTTGGTCTCATCATGTTATTATTGCATGCTTTTATATAACATACATTCATAACATGGATATATAAAGATACTTACATTAACTATATGGCATGACTATTGACATACTAAAGTCAATCTTTTGAGGCAAAGAGAGATTGACTAGGTCTTACCTAGATATATGTATAAATTACAACCCAAAAATAGAAATAAAATTCATACTTCTAAGTCTTCTTGTTTATTGTATCATCTCCTTACCTTCCTACTCCTTTGCATCTCCATTCTATCATAATCATATGTAATCTAATTATATATTTCAAGAATATAAAACCTCAATCTACATTTGAGGGGAGTAAGATGAGAAAAGAAATACACGAGAAAGAAGAGATAGACAGGGACATACATACCCTATTTACCATAAAACAAAAAAAAACATGCATGCTCAATCACATTGGGGCTAAGTCCATAATCATCCAGCATGACTTTCCATACACCCTAGCATGCATTCTCTAATGCATAAAATAAAATAAAAAAAGTAGTGACAATTTTGGATTCTAAATTTGAAAATCAGTTTCAACACTTGAACCGAAATTACTTACTTATATTACTTCGGTTAATTCAATTTTGTATATCATTTTAATATGGAAATTAATATTTAATCAAATTAATTAAATTCTATATTTTCATATATTAATTCAAAATTAATCCACCTTAAAATTAGGTTATTATGATGTCAAAAATTAAACAATTTAATTCTAACATACATACCATATTCTAGTTATAATATATATTAATTTGCTCACCTTAAATTAATTCAAAATTAATTTCCAAAAAATTCAAAAAATCTCTAAAATCTCAAACCATCATTCTAAGCATATTTAAGTCAGCCCAAGTCCATCAAAATAATTTTGGCACAAGCCAAAATCATCAAGACAAACGAACCAACACATAAGACGCTCAAAATGACTCATTTACAGTCTAGAATTAATTTGAAAATTTAAATTCTAGCAAATTTATTTTGGCATGCATATAATATCAAAATAACATATTTTTTATTACATAAAAATTATTTTAAGGTGCTGGAAATAAAATACTCATACAAAAAAAAATCGAACAAAACAGTCTCGTCAGGTACCCTAAAATAGATCCGTTTTTGTGTTTGTTTGAAAAGTTAATTAAAAAAATTTTTAATTAATTATTGGATACTTCTAGAGGCTTAAAAATATTTTCAATATGTCTAAATAATATTTCCATAATAAAATTATAAAAAAATATGAACAGCCCCATCATACAAACCAAACAACATCACAAGTTTATCAACAATGTAATAAATTCGAAATTAATTATTTGAATCACATTCAAAATAATCATCCTTAATGATCCCATTATAAGATTATTGAAAGAAAAATATTTAAAACGAATTTTACAAATTAATTTTAATTTTTCAAGAACCAAAAATGATAAAACTGTGCAATCTAATTGCACATTTAATCAAAATTAATTTTAATGGACATAAGATGGCTCTGATACCAATGTTGGGATTTGATGATGAATCATATTCATAAAACGTAGTGAAAAATAAAATTTTTCAAAACTCGAATCAAAGGATTCTACTTGTGCCATTAAAACTAATTCAATTAAAATATTGTTAGAAATTATACATTTTATTTCTTGTGTCAATTCTCCAAATTTCCTTCTTGTTGGTTATCGCAAACCATAACAATCCAATGTTAGACCATCTCTAATGTTAATCCATGTGGAAAAGAAGAATAAAATCTCAAAAAGTTAAGCCTTGAACACTATCTATGTGCTAGCAAAGAAAAATGTTCTTGAGAGAAAATTGAAAAAAAATTATCTAGTAAGTGTTCTTGAGAGAAAATTGAAAAAAATTTATCTAGTAATTTTCTATGGAGGCTATATTATTTTTCTGATAAAAAATACTATTTATAAGTGTTTCTAAATACCCTAGGGTTGGAAAAATTACCAAAATAGGTTTAAGAGCTAAATTGGCAATTTGACCAAAATTTGGCCAATTCAGCCAACTGCCTGCACGATGGGCTTGCCTAGCTCACGGGCACTGGCCTACCATGGGCCCACACGGGCCTGCAACTCTCCCTAAGCAATTGTTTTGCATTTTTTCCCATTATCCCATCACAATCTGACCCTAAATAATTCTCTCATAATTTTGGATCTCATCCAAGACCATTTTACTCATTATTCACACTTCCAATGCGTTAGACCCATTAGGTTCCCAGTTATATTGGCCACTAGAATTAATAATTAATTCGAGCAAGTCATGAGCGGTATCTAGCAATACATCATGACCCCCAATTGACCGGAAAGTCAGTGGTTTGATTATGAACCTTTCCATAAACAATAATATGTGCAATTTGTCCTTTCACCATACCATACCCCACTCAGTTCAGAGCATAGACTATGTGTCAGCTCCTACTAGACTGACTACATCATACCTAGCCCAAGTGATGTTAGATCTTGTCCTTGGGACTCATTACTCTATTAGACATGTCACTAAAGACCATCTTCAGGATGTTTCCACTATGGCCAGAGATTCTCGAATAATGATCCCGATAAGAGGCCGTGGATATACTCTCTCTCTATCAAGAGCAATGAATCCTCTATTGGCTATTCAATTACCTTCAAATACCTTATGCTATACCCAATCACCATCCTATGAGAGACCTCTATAAGGCAATAAGGAATGAAGTCAAAGCACAGAATCGGTATCCAAGATATCCTTGAATACCTCAAGTCTAAGGATACATGCACCATTGCTATGATGAGACTATCATTGATATTTGAATAGATAATCCATATGCTTGTCTTATAGTAGGTCATTCAATGTACTTGACTACTCTTAGTAAGCATCCACATGTTAACTTTGAACATTTCAAGCTCACAGCTTATAAGATCTATTGCTTAATCCAATCAAGGAGTATAATATGTGCTAGTCTATTCGGATCAACAATGTCCTTTCTTGTTGATCCTATGACTAGGGATAATTTAGATACTAACATAATTACACATGATAGGAATCTTATTATCATGATCTCATCATAATTTCCTTCATGCTATGTTTTATATCATGGGCTTTTATTAATCAGTTTAAGATCTATATCAATTCATATGCACATGAATACTAATATAATGAAAGAATATTTTTATGAATGTGTACACTAAGTGCTTGAGGTAATTGCCTTTTGGGCAAATCTTTATCAAACTTATAGTGACATTCTTTCATTATATAAGTATTCATTTGCATATGAATTGATGTAGATCTTAAACTGATTAATGAAAGTACATGATATGAAACATAGCATGAAGAAAATAATGATGAGATCATGATAATGAGATTCATATCATATGTAATTATATTAGTATCTAAATTATCCATAGTCATAGGATGAATAGGACGGGACATTGTTATACTCCTTGATTGGATCAAGCAGTAGATCTCATAAGTTGTGAGCATGAGATGTTCAAAGTTAACATGTGGATGCTTGCTAAGAGTAGTCAAGTATATTAGATAACCTTCTATGATACAATCATATGGATTATCTATTCAAATGTCAATGATAGTCTCATCATAGCAATTAAGGGTGTCAATTGAGTTAATATTGAGCTTATACAGGTTCGTGTCATAAACGAGTCGACTTGTTTATGACACGGCTCAAATCGTGTCGTGTCACGAGTTAACACGCGAATCCATTACAACCCGTTTAATTTTTTCGTGTCGTATCAACCTGACCCAACCCGTTTATAATACTCGTAAATTTACTGAAATATCAAGATTAATAGTGTCATTTTACAATAAATAGTATTTAAATATCATTTTCATATCGTGTTAGTCATGTTATATCGTGTTAAATGACCCAAAAAGATATAATCGGGTCGTGTCGTGTCAAATGACCTAAAAAAGCATAATTGTGTCATGTTTGTGTCGGATTTTATGACCCAAATATGACATGAAAGTTAAATGTGTCGCGTTCATGTGACCCGTTTAATTTTCGTATCGTGTTCGTATCAACCCAATTAATAAATGGGTCGTGTTCATGTTGACCCTAATCCTATCAACTGAATGGGTTGGATTAGGGTCAACAAGACACATATACGATCCGTCAATCCATTTTGACACCCTTAATAGCAATGGTGCAAGTATTATTAGACTTAATGTACTTAAGGATATCCTGGATACTAATTTTGTGCTTTGAATCCATTCTTTGTCGCCTCACAGAGATCGCTCATAGGGTGGTGATTGGGTACATCATAAGGTATTTGAAGGTAATTGGGTTGCCAACAAATGATTCACTACTCCTAATAAAGGGAGTGTATACCCACGACCTCTTGTCGAGATTATTACTTAAGAATCTTTGGCTCGAGTGGAAATATCATGAAGATGGTCTTCAGTAACATGTCTAAAAAAGTAATGAGTCCTAATGACAAGATCTAACATCACTTGGGTTTGGTGTGACGTAATCAATCTTAAGGGAGCTGACATATAGTCCATTATCTGAACTGAGTGGGGCATAAGATGGTGAAAAGATGAATTACACGGATATTGTCTGTGAAAAGGTTTGTAGTCAAACTAATGACATTTTTCTCAGTTAGAGGTCATGATGTATTGCTAGATACCACTCATGACTTTCTCGATATCAAATGTTGATTTGGGTAACCAACATAACTAGGAACCTAATGGGTCACACACTTTGAAGTTGTGAAAGAGGAATAAAATGGTCTTGGATGGGATCCAATAATATGAGAGAATTACTTGGAGTCGTATTGTGATGGAATCGCAAAAAAAAATCGCTCGAATAGGCTGGCTACTAGCCAAGGGGCATTTTTCTCTATTTAGGAAACCCTAAGATATTTAGAAAACACCTATAAAAAGGGCTTATCACAAAAAAATTTGTCTTAGCCTCTATAAAAATTAATTGTTAATATTTTCGTAAGTTTTTCTCTCAAGGAATAATTATTTTGCCTGCACAAAATAATTATTCAAGGCTATTTCCCTATGAAGTTTCCTCTTTTTGGCTTCATGTAGATTATCATGGACTTGGTATGTTGTGGTTTACAACAACCCGTCATTAAGAGGATATGGAAAAATTCAAAAACACCAAAGGTAAAGTCTTCAACATTTAAATTTGGTTAATTAATTTTGATGACACAAGTTGAGTCCTTGGTTTGAGTTTTAAATTTTTTATTTTCTGCTGTATTTTTGTGTACGAGATATATTCTCAAAACCCAACATTGGTATCAGAACCCTATTGTGTTCATCAAAATTAATTTTAATTGAAGATGCAATACAATTGCTTGATTTTGGCAATTTTGGTTCTATTGAATTGAAAAATTAATTTTAGTTTGTAAAATTCATTTTAAATATTTTTCTCACTATATTATGATCATGGGATGATTAAAGATGATTATAATGATTGAAAAAGGGTTTGAATGATATTCAAATAATTAAATTCGAATTTATTGCATAAATTGCCTAAAACTAAATTTTATTGATCTAGTGTTGTTGTTTGATTTGTTTGATAGGGTTGTTCATAATATTTTTATAATTTGATTATTAAAATATTATTTAAATAATTTTAGAATATGTTTGAGCCTTTGAAAGTGCCAATAAATTAATTAAAAATCGTTTTAATTAATTTTACAAACAAATTGCAATATAGGCCTGTTTTGTTTGAATTTTTGTATGTATATATTTCGATTCCAACACCTTTAAAATATATTTATATGATATTTACGATATTATTTTGATGCTAGATATAGGCCAAAATTATTTTACTCAATTTTAAATTTCTAAATTAATTATAGTTGCAATATGTGTCAGTTTGAGCGTTTTTTGCATTAGTTTGCTAGTCTTGATGTATTGGCTTGTACTAAAATTTATTTTGATTGGCTTGAGATAGTCTAAAGGTGCTTGGACTTCTGATATGAGGTTCTATAATTTTTAGGAATTGATTTTGAATCAATTTAAGTTATGTAATTGCAATTCTAGTATGACTAGATAGTGATGTGCATGTTAAAAATTAAATTGTTTAACTTTAACATCATTATAATTTATTCTGAAGGTAGATTAATTTTGAATTAATTATGGAAATATGAAATTTAATTTAATGTGATTAAAAATTAAAATCCATCTTAAAATTGCAAAACAAAATCGAATTGGTGAAATCAACATAAATAGGCAATTTCAGTTCAAGTGTTGAAATCAGTTTTTCTAATTAGAATCAAAATGCCATTATTTAATTTACTTTTATTTTATGCATTAGAGAATGCATGCTAGGAGTGTATAGATTGCATGATGGATATTATGGACCTAAGCTCAATGTGATTGAGCATGCATGGTTAATTTTATTTTTATGGTAAATAGGGCATGCGTATCCCTATCTCTCCTTATTTCTCATGTATTTCTCCTCTCATCTCACTTCCCTCAAATGTAATTTGAGATTTTATTTTTGAAAATATGTAATTAGATTACATAGGATTAGGATAATTGGAGATGCAAAGAAACAAGAAGCAAGGAGGAGGAACCATAAAAAAAAAAGACCTAGAAGTAGGAATTTGATTTATATTTTGGCTTATAACTCGTGCATAGTCCTAGATTTGACCTAATCAATTCCCTTTGGCTCAAGGAATTGATTATAGAATGTCCATACTTATACCATGTAGTTAATGTAACTATCTTTATATATTCTAGTGATGATGAATGTATAATGCATGCTAGTTAATAGATGAGACTAATTAAATAAAATCTCTCAATAAATAATAATTAAATCTAATGCATTCGATTAATATTAGGTCAACCAGAGTTCTTTTAGATATAGGGTTATTGAGCACACTCAAGTTTGCTCTATAAAAATTTGTTCAAACTATTGAAATATGATTTTATGATTAATGAGATGGACTTAACCAATTTCATTCATTTGTTGAGCACACTTAAGATCAATGTGAATTGGAGGCGGTACTGGACAAGTGTATATGAGATATACACGTATCCAGGATTGATAGCCTAATGATTTGTGCATGCATCAATCATTTGATAACACAATTCAGTAATTCCAAACGAGATGCAATTGGTATGGATTAGATACCTACTAATTTGACCTAAGAAGGCTTGTTGAGCTGACTCAAGATTTTTCTTAAGTTGGAATTGGATACCGACCCACTAAGAGAACTTCCAACAGGTTCTCTCGGATTCATAGTGAGGGCTATGGGTTCATAATGAAATAGTGGGATCCATAATACATTTTATTAAAGACCTAATATCATGCATTTATGTACACACTTCTACAATCTTAATCTTTACATCTAGGTTGTTAGAATCATATCATTCAATGTGAATCAAAGCATAATCACGAGTCATACATTTATTTACTAACCTAAGCTTCCTTGACTAGCTTAAAATTGAGAATTGTTCTTAAGTCCAAATGGTTGCTAAAGTCTTGGAATAGCAGCTTTCCGTCCCTTACTGCTAGAGATGCAAATATTATGAATAATTTGCATACAAGAAGTACTTGGATAATAATGGATTGGTTCTAAGTTATTGAAACTTCAAAAGGATCATGGAAATGGATGTAAAACCATTATGTATCATCTTAGTGAGATGGCCAATGAGCAAGCTCACACTGAGCGATATGAGATATCTAAATTGCTGTACTACTCTAAGATAATAGAAGGGAGATCTAAAATGTAATATGCATTATAGATAAACGGAAAGGATAGAGAGACAACTTAAAAGGTACTTACTTCCATTATGGTAAGAGTAACAAATAGAAGTGGAATAATTGCCGCATGTAGGTCTCACATATATAGGATGTGCAAGACCAGAGAAGCAATAGATATAGCTTAAAAAGAGAAAGTCGAAACTGTACACATTGGCTGTAAAGCAACAGTTGCTACAATAGCTATAAAAGTTTAAGTGACACTATCTAGTAAGCTTGTTTGAAGGATTAAACAATTACAGTTTTGTTTTAGTTTATGAATAAAGAACATAATTTTGTTTAACAGTTAAAAAAAAGTTTTTCGTTTGACTGTTAAGAATAATTGTTGTTCTGTATGGTCAAATGGTATTCCTTATGAAACTAAAACATTATGCAATAGAGTTTATGATCTTGGAATGCTTGATTCTATCCTCCATGTCAAACTTAAAGGGTTGATGACCTAAAACTGAAAATTATGACATTGTTAACTTGGCCATATAAAGGAGAATCACATGACTATGTTACAAGAGTTTGGCAACTTACAGTCATTTGATTATGAATACGCATGTGAATCTCATTTACTAAGTAAGTTAACAAAATGTGAGAAGGGTGGACATGCAAAATGGCTGATGGATCTTATACATATAGATGTATGTGGACCAATATTTATGCATGCCATAAATGGTTACTTCATTACCCTTAATTATGATCTCTCATAATTTAGGTATTTGTATATGATGAGATGTAAATTTGAAATCTTTGAAATGTTCAAAGAATTAAAAAATGAAGTAGAGGAAAATTCAATAAAAGTATTAAGTTGTTTAGATTAGATCAAAGTGAAATAACACTTATGCTAAATGTTTCAATGTCATCTAAGAGATGATGAGATTTTATCTCAATTGACTCCACCTTATACTCCATAACACAATGATATGCCTAAATGGAGAAATCGAAGCTTGTTAGACATGGTGAGGTCCATAATAAGCTTTGTAGAATTCCATTAAGTTTCTTTTATGGCCATGCACATAGAAATATGTTTATGTGATAAACATAATATCTTATCAGTCAGTTGATGTTGTTCTATATAAATTAAAAAATAACATAAAATTTAATCTTTCATAAATGAAAGTTTAGGATTATCCTACTTAAGAGAAGAAGATAATGTTAGATTAGCTAAAAGTTAAATCTAACATAATGTCTATATATGGGATAACCAATGAGAGTCATTTGGATATCGGTCTTACAACTATTTGAAACAAATGGTGTTTGATTCGAGAGAAAGAGTTTCTTATATAAGAAGATAGTGGGAGTAAGATTGAACTTAATGAATTTCAAGAGGCTCAAGCAGACATGAATCAACTGATGAAGCCCAAAATCTATTACTCATAAACATGAAATGACAGCAAGACCTTATGAGACACAAGAGCTTCCTAAGTAAAGTAGGATACGAGTTGTTCCCAAGAGATATAAATGTCTTAGAAGTGAACAAAGGGTCGCATTTCTCATATAGGATTATGAGCCTGCTACTTACGAAGAGATTCTGAAGAGTTCAAAATATAACTAATGGCCTACAGATTCCATGTCTATAAACCAAGTATGGACTTTGGTTGAACCACTTAAAGGGAGAAAACCAATTGGGTACAATCGGGTGTTCAAGATAAAAACCGATATAGAAGGTAACACAGTTGCCTATATATCTACAGTTGATAGTTAAAGGACATCGTCAAAGACAGGGGTTGACTTAGATAAGACCTTTTACTCCATATACTATGCTTAAATCACTCTTATCACTCCTAGCCATTGCTACTCATTATGATGAGATTTGAAAAATGGATATGAAGATAGCTTTCATTAAGGAAATCTAACCTACGATGTGTATATGACACAACTTAAGAGATTCATATCTATTGATGGCCAAACAATATATGAATTACAAAATCCATTAATAGATTGATGCAAACATCCAAATTAATGAGGAAATTAAAGAGTTTGTTTTCTCACAATAAGAGAATGAATCTTATGTTTTCAAAAAGGTTAGTGGGAGTGTCATTGTGTTCCTAGTGAAGTATGTGGAAGACATACTGTTAGTAGGAAATGATGTCACATTTCTAAGTTAGTCAATTTTTTACTCTAAAGTATTTCTCCAAGAAAGATTTTAAAAGTACCCTACATAAGGGGATTAAGATCTATAGAGATATATCTAAAAGGTTATTTAATATTTCTTAGTCTACGCAGTTAAGATGCTAAAGATGTTTAGCATGGAATAGTGCATGAGACAATTTATTCTTATGATCGATAGGATTACCTTCTCTAAATCCTTATGTCCAAAGACATAAGATAAATGGACTTGCCCAAGTGACACTTTATAAGCTTTAGCCATCATATGCATTTTATATTATGTTCTAGGCCCAATTTATATCAATCTTCGAGTGTCATGAGCAAATATCAATATGATCCTGTAAGGGGTTTATGGGTGACTGTCAAGAATATCCTTAAATACTTGAGAAGG
Source organism: Balakata baccata (assembly GCA_949630135.1). Classification (NCBI taxonomy): domain Eukaryota; kingdom Viridiplantae; phylum Streptophyta; class Magnoliopsida; order Malpighiales; family Euphorbiaceae; genus Balakata; species Balakata baccata. Next base: position 24,994 of record CATIWF010029133.1, read on the forward strand.
ATTAAGGATGCATTCTTGATTTAAGGAGATAGTAAACTTAAGGTAAGTAGGATTATGGATGCCGACATCCAATTTAACAAGGATAACTCAAAATCCTAGTGATGCTATGTATTCGCATTAAATGGTTATGTAGTCAATTAGAAGAGTCCCAAAAAAGGTGATGACTATAGATTCACAACTGAAAGTACATTATAGCTTCTGAGGTAACTAAGGAAGCGGTTTGGATAAGTAAAATTCATCACAGATTAGAAATGATTCTTAGCATTGTTAATTCAATATGACTGGAATAACAACGGAGCCATTCGATGACTAAAAAGAATCATGGTCTAATCAAGGATCCAAACATGTACCAAACGTTACAAATTGATTAGAGATATCAATGGTAGACATGATGTAATAATAGAAAGAGTACCCACTGATCAGAAAATATTTGATTGAGTCACTAGATCAAAACCCCAAAAGGAATATGATAGTCGTATCCTCGCCTATGATGTAATGAACAATGGCGATTGGCTCTAATGCAAGTGGGAGATTGTTAGAGATGTGCCCAAAAAGCAATTACCTCATGCACTTAGTGTACAAACTTATAGTGGCATTCTTTCACTATATTAGTATTTATTTGCATATAAATTAATATAAATCTTAAATTGATTAATAAAAGTCTATAATATGAAACATACCATGAAGAAAATCGTGATGAGATCATGATAATGAGATTTGTATCATATGTAATTATGTTAATATATAAATTATCCCTAGTCATAGGATCAACAAGACATAACATTATTAATTCGAATAGACTAGCACATGTTATACTTATTGATTGGATCAAGTAGTAGATCTCATAAGCTATGAACATGAGATGTTCAGAGTTAACATGCGGATGCTTGCTTAAAGTAGTCAAGTACATTAGATAACCTATTATAATACAATCATATGGCTTATCTATTGAAATGCCAATGATAGTCTCATTATAGCAATGGTGCAAGTATCCATAGACTTGAGGTACTCAAGAATATCTTGGATACTGATTTTGCTCTTTGACTCCATTTCTTGTTGCCTCACAGAGGTCGCTCATAGGTTGGTGATTAGGTACAACTTGAGATATTCGAAGGTAATTGGGAAGCCAACCGAGGATTCACCTCTTGTCAGGATCATTACTTGGGAATCTCTGGCCGGAGTGGAAATATCATAAAGATTGTCTTCAATGGTATGTCTAAAAGAGTAATGAGTTTCAGTGACAGGATCTAATATCACTTGGGCTTGGTGTGATATAGTTAATCTAGAAGGAGCAGGCATATAGTTCATGCTCTGAACCGAGTAGGATATAGGATGGTGAAAGGATGAATTGAACGGATATTATCTCTAGAAAGGTTCGTAGTCAAACTACTGACTTTCTGGTCAATTGGGATTCATAATGTGTTGCTAGATACCACTCATGACTTGCTAGATACCGCTCATGACATGCTCAATATCAAATGTTGATTTGGATAACCAACGTAATCGAGAACCTAATGGGTCACACACTTTGAAGTTGTGAAAGAGGAATAAAATAGTCTTCGATGAGATTAAAAAATATGAGAGAATTATTTGGAGTCAGATTGTGATGGGATTGCAAAAAAAAATTCCTGGAAGAAATCCCTCAAAGGGTCACGGACCCGTGCTAAGCTAGCTGGCTACCAGCGTGCTAGCGTTCGCTGGCTAAAGGCCAGCACACGCTAGCGCTAGTGCATCCCAAATTGGGCCTAAATCCTATTTTGGCATTCTTCTCTATTTAGGTGACCCTAGGGTATTTAGAAAATACCTATAAAAGGGGTTTTTCACCAAACAATATGCCTTAGTCTCCATGAAAATTAATTGTTAATTTTTCTCTAATTTTTTTCTCATGGAATAATTATTTTGCTAGCACAAAATAATTATTCAAGGCTATTCCCCTATGAAGTTTTCTCTTTCCAGCTTCGTATAAATTACCATGGTCTTAGCATATTGTGGTTTCCAATAACTCGACATGAAGAAGAGATGGAAAAATTCAAGAACACCGAAGGTAAAGTCTTCAATCTTTAATTCTGGTTAATTAATTTTGATGATACAAGTTGAGTCTTTGGTTCAGATTTTGAATTTTTTATTTTCTGTTGCACTTTTTTGTATGAGATATATCCTCAAAATGCAACAATGGTGCAATTTAGTAGAGGCTCCTTCCAACAGTCATGTCTTTTATGAATTTTTCGATCGTGCCTTTCCATTCTCGGGTAAGATATAGAGTATCCCGGTTAGGAGATGCCTTGTCATAGTTTGGATTTGCTATTGGATCTCGAGAAGACCAAAAGGCATCGTTTCCCAGTCTGGACTCCATTTTCCCGCTCTGAAACTTGATCCTGTGTGGGAATCCCTTGTCTCGAGCGGGACTTTCATGTCCTCGAAAATATTTTTATTTGCTCACAAGTCAAATCGAAACCGAATGACTTGCAACTTTGAACGCTATCAAAACAATACTAAATAAAGACATTAGTAACATTTTTTGGGCTATAAAAGTGATTTTTCTCGTAGTTTTTTGGGGTTTAGTATTTTTTGTGTGAAAGATGGTGAAAAAATTGAAGGATGAAAAGGGATCACAAATTTGAGAAACAAGCTAGTTTATGGGTTGATTTTTGAATGAGGAAGAAAAAGAATAAGAAGAAGAGCATTTATACTATTGGCAAAAATACCACTTTGATCTGTCTTTTTTTTTTCTTCCAAATATCTACTTAAATTATTTGCTTTTATCTCTTTCTTTTTAACTTCACCCACCTTTTTTATAGAACACTCATGACTTATTAAAATCAACATACAAATCATTTTATTAACTTGTAATCCCTAATTTAGACTCCAATAATTTTTAATTGTGGTCATAAAGCACGCTAATTATCCATTTTAAATTACAAGCTTACAAATAATGGCTACATGTTGTAATAATTTTGTCCACCATCACCCTAGTTGTTCTTGGTTCTAGCAAAATCACTATATTCAGTCTGTGATTTTCAAGCTGCAACTTAAGGATTTCTATTAAAATGGGTGCTAATTTCATGCAAAAATCGACATAATAAAGAAAGAAAAGCAAAATTATTAACTTGTAATCCCTAATTTAGACTCTGATAATTTTTAATTATGGTCTTAAAGCACACTAATTATCCAGATTTAAATTACAAGCTTACAAATAATGGTTTCATGTTGCAATAATTTTGTCCACCATCACCCTAATTGTTCTTGGTTCTAGCAAAATCACTATATTCAATATGTAATTTTCAAGCTGCAACTTAAGGATTTCTATTATAAAGGGTGCCTTCAGCACCTTGGCAATTTCATGCAAAAATTGACATAATAAAGAAAGAAAAGCAAAATTATTAACTTGTAATCCCTAATTTAGACTTCGACAATTTTTAATTGTGGTCATAAAGCAAGCTACTTATCCAGATTTAAATTACAAGCTTACAAATAATGGTTGCATGTTGCAATAATTTTGTCCACTATCACCCTAGTTGTTCTTGGTTCCAGCAAAATCACTATATACAGTCTGTGATTTTCAAGTTGCAACTTAAGGATTTCTATTAAAATGGGTGCCTTCAGTACCCTGACAATTTCATGCAAAAATTGACATAATAAAGAAAGAAAAGGAAAGAGATAAACCTTCTTAATCTCTGAGGCTAGTAGCCTCTTCTCCTTCCTCGTCATCAACTGAGAAGTACTCTTCACCATTGCTTGTTCGAATTAGAGCATGGTAATCTAGCTTAATCTCATTGTCAGAAAGGTGTTGGATTTTTTTTTTTATTTTGTTTGGAGGTTTGCCTTAGAGTTGAGGAACAATCCCCCTCTTAAAAGCATACACTTGCTCATTCATAGAAATTGTAACACCCTCCCATAGAGCATACTAGCCCGCTATACGAGGGAGTGCTACCATATATATGATACAAAACCTTTAGCTATAGTTCCCTTTTTAGCCTTTAGCATTATTATTTTTTTTCATCTCATGATCTTGTTCATTTGTTTATCCATGACAAAATGTACCATATGTGTAACTATCATACATTCATGCTTATTAAAAATAATCTAAAATCAATAAATCCGTTAACTAGGGCTAAACATGCCCAAAATAAAACAATCTTACAAAACCTTGAAACCATAAGTTCATAATCCATAAAGTATATTAAAACAATGTCTAATATCCCAAAATGCACGAACAAGGTAAAATGCATAATGAGCTGACTCTGATTCTGGAAGCTCTAACTAGCTTGGCTTCTCTGTGTTAACTCTTCATAAGGCTCCAGACCTATATGTAGGAATCCCACACGCTAAGCTATCCAAGCTTAGTGGTATCATATAAATTTTATCATGCATATCGTACATATTCAACTCATATCATTCATTACATGAAAGTCATAATATAACGCTTCATCTCATTTTTCAATTCATAAAAATTATAGTCATGTCATCATACCAATCAATTCCTTACATATCATTGTAGCGTACCTGGAAAGCAAAAGTCATTCCTGTATTCATAAGAACAGTAATACATTTATCTCTTTCATGTTCATTCATTTAATTTGCCTAGTTACTCTATACTAGACTACTAGATACGGGTTGTGAATAGGGGCACTCTTGGAGCTAAAGCCACCCCATCCACCTAATCATAAATGTCTATATTTGTGCCTGAGTCAAATGTGCTCTCAGAGTTGAAGCCAACTTGACTCATAACTGTATATAAAAATTGCTAGCATAATGGGTCAAGGGCACTCTCAAAGCTGAAGCCATCTTGCCCGATAAATAATGCGTGAAACATCTTACGATACCGTAACCACCCTTAATGGCATGTCATCTATCTTATAGTCAGTCCTAGTACAAGTAAGGGCATTTATGTATTTTCCTTTTTAATCACATGAACCTTATTCCATGAGCATAATAACTTTTCCATAATATTTGCATAGCAACTTATCATATTTCAGATATTAACATTCCTATCATCATTTCCATATCATGTCTCATTGTTATCCATGTATCATCTCACATCATGGTATAGCACTTAGGCAAAATTTCATTGATATTACATTCATAAGTACTTCATTTAATAACATATAACATATGTCTTACACATTCATCCATCATATTCAGTAACCAACACTCATACATAGATGAGTTTGAACCCTAGCACGCTGCCGCGTGCCACTACAGCACTAGTGCCATTGGCCATGCCTGTTGCGAGGCTGATATAGCCTAGGTTGGGCAAGTCTAGACTGGGACTCCCCTTTTCCGATTGGGAAAGGCCCAACATCACTAATATAAAACTCAATTTTCACATGCTAACACAAATCTCTAAATTTCAATGCAGAATACACATTTCCAGAATGTCATACCTCATAAAAATAGACCATTTGTCATTGTGAACATGCCATAATCCAATTAAATCATTGAATACCAATTTAAACATTAAAAGGTCTTGAATAATTCATGCCATTAATTCATACCAATGTGTTCAGACCAGTCAAATTGATAATCATGGCATTCAACAGATACAAAACATCTACTATACCTATTCACTAGCAATCATACAGCCAGAAAGTGAATAAACATTATTATATGTACAAACCTTAAACAATGGAGCCAAAACCCTGACTATCAACATCTCTCACACGTTTTGATGTCCGTTTTTGCCTTCTGCCCTAGTCTCTAGCATCAGACATACGAATCAAAGGTCACAATAGTTCAATACCTTTTGTTCATAAGGAACCTTACTGAGAATTCGGGAAAACCACAACTTAATGAGATTACAACCATTAAAATGGTACTAAGGCTATTAAACTATCGTTATACTTACTATATCACATCTAGGAGTCAAGAACTGAGGTGAACAATTTGATTATAGAGGCTGTTAGGCATAAGTTTTGTGTTCTTGATGAAAATACCAAAAATCCTAATTAAATAATTGATAATCCAATTCCAATTATGTTTCCAAGTGTTAACTTGAAGGGGAATTCAATGTAGAATGAATGAGAGGGTTTCTGGAGTGTGTAGGGTGTACAAGTGTCTGTTGAGTGTCTGATTTGTGCAGAGTAAGGTGCAAAAACACATATTTATAACGTGTAAACCAGAGGTGAGTCCCGACTAGGACAACCAGTGTTGCATGCGGAAAACCTTTCCTAACCGCGATCCGGCCTTTCCCGAGCGGGATTAGGCTCTATCCACCAAAATAGAAAACAAGCCAAAATTGCCCTATTTTATATTTTTACCAAAATACCTCCCAAAAATCCGTATAAATTCTAGGCCCTAAATTGTGGGCGTTATAAAAACAATGTTACTGAGAGAAGAAATGTTTATGGACACATTTTCTTTACCCACCATAGTGTACTTAGATGATCTACAGTAGTTGGTTTCAAAATTAAAATTTCTTTATTAGGCTTCTTATTAATATATTAAAAACAATTCCCCCAAAGTAGCCTTTCTGTCCTTACTTGTACCTAAAAATTCCCACATGTGCCTTTTTATTCCCATGTGTATTCTTTAAAATTTCCTTAGAATCTTGACTATATGATTTCTAGTTCCCCTTATTACCGACATACTCATTTTTAGAAAAATGAGAATTATCAACAATCATATCTTCTGCAAGATTCTCTCCATTAGAAAAATTAGTTCCATCCCCTATAATTTCTCCTATTTCAACTCCAAGCAAGGTTGTAAAAATCAGCTCGGATAATGAATCGAGAAAGCTAGCGGGTTACGAGGTTTAAGGTCGAACCAGGATTGAATTGGTCTACATAATATTTTCATAAAATATAATATGTCTTATATATAATAAGACATAATATGTCACATACATAATAAAAATAAAATAGAAGTTATTGGAAGTCATTCCTAGTGTACAAAACTAATAAAATCCATTCTCTTTTTTATTTAAAAAAAATCATATTTCATGTATTTGTATAACTAAATATTTAATTAATTATTAAATGTAAATGTAACCTATAACTTGAAAATACAATAAAAGAAATCTCAAATTGTAAAAGAAAAGTAATGTAAAAAATAAGTAAGAAAAGAAATATAAAAAGGAGCCAACAATCTCACATAGAAAAAAAAAATTAAGAAGGAAGATAACATAGCATTTTATAAAAAAAAAGGTAGGTTAAGCCTTCAAAAACATATTTACTTCGACCTATTTGACTAGTTTGTGGTTAAATCATCTAGTTTTATAGTCAATTTTTTGGTTGAACCGATTAAATTAGTTAGGTTAGACTATATTTGATAATTAATTTTTTTTGCACAAAACTAATTTGACCCGGAAAAACTGGTCAATCTCATCTGATTCCCGATTTTTCTGGTTGAATAGGCCGGGTCACCGATTTTGAGATCGAGATATCTCCCTCTCGGGTCAAGGGGTAAAAATTATCTAGCCTAAGGCTTGGTTCTCAGTTTTCCCAATTGAACCGATCGAGTCGGGCCGATTTTTACAACACTGGCTCCAAGCATATCATATCGAGATCTTCACTAACCATCTTTATCTTTCTTCTCCGAGGTTCCAACAAATTTCTTCACAATCCTCTTGTGGCCTGACATGACCATCCAAGGACCATAAATGGTCTAAACACCACTGAACTCGAAAAGATTTTGGGCTAACTTATTCTTTTCTATACCAGCATTGACTTTAGATGGACAAAAGGAGTCAAGTGACCATAACAGCCACATTAGAAGCAAATTTTTGATAAATTTTCATATTCCACCGTTACACTTCCCTATGTACCATAAATTGGGAAATTAATAGCTGCTTGAGTTCCACATTAACTACCACCCTTGCAAAAAGTCCCCTTTGAAATCAACTTGTGTTGTAATCCACTTTGATAACCTTGCCAACCGCTTTGGAAATAACCATGATTAAACTCTCTAGATAATAATGTAGGGGAACTCTAGTTATCTTATCTAGACAATAGTCGAGTGCACTCTCTTATTGGTTACCTTGAATTCAGGAGTCCACTGCTGCACTAATAAGTAACTCCTATTGATTGTCCATGAACCTCTTAAAAGATCTCATTGATAGTCTTGATCGTTTGACAATTGGATTAAAAAGTATCCTCTCCTAATATCTAGAATTTTAGCATCTATAACATCCACATACTTCTTATTCTTCTATAAAGAGCTTTGTATCTAATACTCTTCCCTAGTAGATTGACAATAACTGACCTCTCCAAGTTCTGGTTTAATCTACTTTTTAGTTCTGAATATAAGGACACTCTAGGGTTTTTTCAGATCTATCGACGATAACTTCTCTATGTGCAACAACAAAATTGGACGAATCTATCACCTCCTCCAAGGTTGCTTTTGTGACGCCCTACCTATATAATAGGAACAATCTCATTATATAGATAGAATGCCACTATCTATGCTTATCTTGTCCTATTACTGATTATTTTTCACCAGTTCAAGTATATATATGTTGTACACGTATGGGGCCTAAGCTCTTAACTATATGTCGTTGTATATAATATGAAAATATATATATATATATATATATATAACACACACAAGCTATTTCTACAATATTCATATGCATGGATGTACAAAACACAAAACATGATAATTTAGACCCACAAACCGGGTTTCAAATGTCTGCACTCAATATAGGCTCTGGCTGACTTCTCTTCCTTCAACTTTGCTATCTATAAGCTCTTTGACCTGCATGAGAAAAACTCATGCTAAGCTATCTCTAGCTTAGTGGTACATATAGGCATTGAGATTTTCCCATGCAAATATATAAACAAGGCATAACATATATGGTGTCATGACATCATTTAACATGGCATTATGAACATTATATCATGTTTATGAAAACTATAAAAATGTCATGCAAGCAGTGTCTGTGTTCGTTTTATATTATATGTCTTAACTTCTTTACCATTATTTGTGTCATTAACCTCTTACCATCAATCATACCTGTCAAGTTCTTTTTTTTTTCAATAAGCAACTTTGATAAATATAGCCCAAATCTCATTTTCTAGACTGGCTGAATACAGGGTGTGAAGTAAGCGTACCCAATCTAGGGCTAGTCATCCTACTCAATCTCTGTATAGGGTAATAAAGTAGGCGCTCCCAGTCCAGGGTCAGACATCCTATATACCCATTATGTCCTTTATGCTCGTCCAAGCTCCTTAAGTCAAAAGATTGAGTATAAAAATAGATATGAATGCCGGAAATAGGAGTACTCAGCCCAAGGCAAGCAACCATGTTCCCCTCTCATACCTCGTAGCAATACATATCATGTATCCCATTTATGGTGCACCATCTATCCTAAAGTAGTTCTCGGGTGGAGAAATGGACATTTATACAAAGTAACCCCTTTTCCTCAATCTCATTCTTTTATTTCCATCATATTATTTATAATTCATGCATATTCATATATCACATTTATACTTATTAATATGTTATCATATGTTTTTACATCATACTATGACATTTGTGCATAATTGGCATGTTTCGGACCCAACAAAACATCGTTTAAACATAAGTCACTAATGCTGTGAAGAGTGTTGTCACGACCATGACAAATTGGGCTAGTTGTGACACTTAGTTGTGAAGGCTACTACCTCTATGTTTATGGTCATGACAAAATCAGCATGGTTGCAACGCCTGTTGTGAAAGGTCCTAACTTGTGCATATGGTCAAATTTTGTCACAATTCCACTTCTAATCACTTCCTAAACATGTATAGACTTCATTCATGGTCATTAAACATCAAAGCAAACATGTTATATAATTCAAATCATCCCCCCAAAATGGGGTTACAACCGAGCTCATAACTCACGCATTTCACATACTTTGTGCCCACTTTAACACATATGCCATTTTTGTATACTCATAACCATATTTATACATATTTAAACACTCTAATTAACCTTTCTAACATTTAATCATGTCTCATAGTACATAATATCATATTACTTAACAATTAGACATGCTCAACAACATCATTATGCATAATTCAACATTTACATGCATTTATCACATTTAAGGGGTAAATAACAATGCGTATAGGTACAAACCTCTATTAGGAGCTTGACAAAAACTCAACTAAGGAGCTATCTACTCTCCTTGTTGATCTCCTCCCTTTTGTCTTCCTATCACAAACAATACGACATATCAAATACTATATCTATGGTAGTATGCCAAAAACATAAAACTAACCTATACTCCCCAAACTATGGTTATAATGCATGATTTCTACTCCATATCATGGTACCTCACTTCTAATAACTTCAAAGATCACAAACACATACAAAATCCAACCACCCTTCATCTTTCTCTAAGGGTTTCCATACCAACCAACACAATCTTTCCATATAATTTCATAATCACAACAAAGAGATGATTTTCTTAGATTTCTTATATCTTAAAAGCATAAACAACCCTTGATCATGTAAGGAACTGATGGGCTCTCTTGCACCAACTTTCTCTCTCCTCTAAAATCTCACCAAAGATGACAATTTCTTGTAATCTTGCTTTAATCTTATTTTCTTTGTTGATTTAATGTTAAATCACTCAAAAGCCATGAATAATCACTCTCTTGATGTTCTTAGGTATGTGTGAAAGGGGTTTGGGATTTGAGGATGGAAAAGATGATAAAAAATGGAGATAAGATCGTGGAAAAGCTTTATATAGTCACCTTTCACGGTCATGAAGGTTCCCTTTCACAGCCATGCAGAGTTATTGTAGCAACCAACTTCAAACAGTCATGTTTATCTAAGAAATTTGACTTTCACAGCTATGACACCCCCTTATCACGGTTATGACACTTTATTTTTTCATAATTATTGATTTATTACATCCCTTTGTTGAAACTGAAGCCAAAACCGGCTAATATACCTTAATTATACCTTCGTTATAACATTAAATCTAACTCATATATACTTGTATTTTATATCCTTACTTTTAATTACCGAATTACCCTTCATATGTGTCATGTATGTTAGAGATGTGCCCAAAAGGCAATCGCCTTAAGCACTTAGTGTACACATTCATAAAGGCATTCTTTCATTATATTAGTATTCATTTGCATATGAATTGATATAGATCTTAAACTGATTAATGAAAGTCCATGATATGA
>CATIWF010029142.1:0-11794 GCA_949630135.1 Balakata baccata
AAATAAATCATCTCCATCAATTTCTTCTCTCTCAAATTGGCTTGCGATTTAATTCCTCTCGCCGAGAAAAGTTGATCAGTCCCGCTCAATGATCGATGACCGCATGCAGGAGCAACTGAGGTCAAATGATTAAACTGAAAAAAAAAAACATGAAAAAAAGGAAAGTTGAAAAATGATTTCATAAAAAAAGAAAAAAAATAGATATTTTTTAAATAAAAAGTTAAAATTTTGTTAATGGCATAATATATTATAATTAAACAGGATGTAAGATCTAATTTAATTAATAATTTTATAGCCAACACGTATCATATATTAGTAATTATATTAACCTTATTGATAATTAATTCATATAGTGATTTACATAATAAAGGCTGTGATATCCCTTAACTATATATATGTCATTATTTTGTAATATTTACTATGTATTATATATTAGTAATTAGATTTTATATTATAATTGGATATAAAAATTAATTAGAGCTTTATCACTCCGAATATATAATTATTTGAATTTAATTTTTTAAAATAAGTTTTAATTTTGTCACAATTCCTGATCAAAGTTTAAAGAAAGCGTATTTAAAGTGATTAACGATTAATCCCAATAGGAAAATTCATTTTCATATCACCGAAATGAATGTTCCCGTTGTTGTGGTCCTTGTTCAAAACGTCAAACATTAGCGTCGTTTTTGTGTTTTTCATTTGACCGAAATGAATTGTCCCCTTGTCGTGGTCGTCATTCAAAACGTCAAACATTAGCGTCGTTTTACATTTCATTTGCCAAAAACAGAGCACAGTCCAACAAAATGAGAAGGCTTTAATCAATGATCAAACGTGGATGCCTCGGTAATTGTGATGAAGAGTCGGTATTTGATCCTCTATGAGCTTGCTTGTATCCTAACGCAGCTTTTCTTTCCATTTCTCTCGCCGTCGTCGTTCTCCATTCTCTCCTTTTACCTCTCGCATTTTCCCCATAAAATCGATAAGGAAAGAGACAAGCTTCTCTTCCTCACATACGGGAAGAGCCGTCCTGTCTCAATCCATCATCTACATGACTTCAGGTAATCTAACTCTTGCTCAATTTCATAATTCTGCCACTTAAATTTTGGTCTTTTAAAATTGAAGTTTTTGAATGAGAGTTTTATCATTTCTTTTTCTGTGTCAAATTAACATAGCGTGGAAGGTCGGTTATGGTAGTGCACAGCTGAATTGAGATATATCAAATTGTTTCATCGCATATCTGATGCAAAATTTCCTTAATTAGATTCATGTAGCTTGGAATATCTGCTATATCCGCCTTCAGATAAATTTAGAATTTAAGCTTTAGATTGTGTTTTGCTACAATTTCTAGCAATCTTAACAGAGTATATAATGATCAAATAAGTGAAGCTCATTTTTTTTTTCCTTTTTGGTCTCCCCGTTGATTTGTAGATTTTGCGTTACAAGTTCCAGCTGAGCTCGAGACAGCTTTGCAATTGAAGACTGTCCGGTACTTAGTTACGCAAAGACCATGGCTTGGTAATGCTCAATGCCACTACTTCATTTTAATTATAATGTCTGGCTATCTTTTGTGTGGTTTCTACGAGTTCTTATTTGTTGGAGGCTTACAATTCAGATCTTTATGGAGTTAATATTCGACCTGTTGCACCATTTGGGAGTGCAAGCAGAGGACAGTATTATGATCCTGCACTGATACACCGTTGCTTGCCCGATGAGCTACTATTGGAGGTATTCCATGCCAATGAAATTTAAAAGAAACGAATTGCTTTATTTTGTCATTAGCAGATTAAATAAGTTGGGTTTGGTTGGCTAACACTTGATATAGAGTTTGTCCGGAAATCAAAGTAGTGCATTTTAAAAATAGGAAAGAAAAGATATTGAATTTTCCAATTTGTGGATTGTAGTATATTCTGTTTTTTGCAATCTAGTTTGGCAAATAGAGACAATAGTTCAAGAGTTGTCACTGATGGATCACTATAAAACAAGGAATAGAATAGGAAACTGGGATTTGGGTCCCATGAGCATGATAAAAATGTGAGAGACTAGTTAGGTTGGTTCAGTATAAAATAGTTCTGCATCAATATGGAATATGATAAAGGAAATAGTAAGCAAAAACACAGAAGTTCCTAGTTCAAAGTACAAAACTTCTTGTTGGCATCCGCATGTGCTTATATTATAAATGCATCACATCTGAGATCATTATATATATTTTTATGCAGGTCTTTTTAAGAATGAATCCGTATGATTTAGGAAGGGCTTCTTGTGTTTGTCGAAAGTGGAGATATACACTTCGCAACCCAGTATTCTGGCGCAATGCTTGCTTAAAGGCTTGGCAAGTGAGTTCCATTGTTGGTAGGATCGTTATAAGTGTTTTTTTTTTCAGGTTACATTTCTTCTCATCTAAGATTGAATAACTTTTTCTTTTTTTTTTTTTGCAGCTATCTGGAGTGGTGGAAAACTATAAGATCTTGCAATCAAAATATGAGAGCTCATGGAGGAAAATGTGGCTTTTAAGACCAAGGGTCCGAACTGATGGTATGTTCTAATCTTATCATAATATGCATCTTGTTATTTTAATGCAAACTTAAGGTGACTGTTTATTAATGTTTATATGACTTATTTTGCTAGTTTAGAACTTTTAGGTTGGATTTGATTTTGTTTTATATAGTTCCACGTTAGACAAAGACATAATAAAGTCCTCTTTTTTTGGTTGGAACTTAGAAGGAATTGGATGAAATAAAGGAATAAAAAGATCCTTCATGCTATGTGCGCTCAAAGCACAATCTGTCTCAATTGGAAAGATTGGCAAGGAGAAAGTGCTGTTTTTTTGCCTTCAATTCCAATTTTGTTCCTTGATTTTATCAAGGAATTTTGTAAGGACCACACAATAGAATCTCTTTGTTGTGTCTTATAAACAAACAAGCAAAAGGAAAATTGTAAATTTGTGATTGTTCTGATAAGCCCCAACATATTATATTTGTGCTCGTTGGAAAGCTGGAAAGTAAGAAATGGGCTGATCAGTGGTTATGGGCTATCCTTATTAAGGGTTTGCTTCTGACTCATTGGTTTTTTGGCCTTGTGAGGGTTGTTCTAGTGTGGACTACTGTTGGTTAAGTGTGTGAGGGCTGTATCTAGAATAATCTGAGTTGGTTAGAGGGTATAGCAGAGAATATAGGAAAAGTTGTTGTTAAGTGTAAGTATATAATAGGCAGGATGTTGTGTATTGATCATCTTGAATATTTTGTTAAAAGGTCCTTAGGACTGTGGAGAGAACAAGCCTCTCAAAAGCTTGTAACCCTTATTTTCAGTTCAATTCCAGCTGCCATTTACATTTTCTTCCATTGTTGTGTTTTAGTTCCTATCTTTTTTCTTTTGTTCCAATCCCTCCCATCCTCCCTACTCCCTCTCTTGCAGCCCATACAAACTATTAATTTATCATTTCTTTTCTCCTTAAAAACTTATTTGGGTTCTTTTTATCTCTTTGAATTTTGAATTAATTCGAATATAAAGTAGTTTTTATATACTTAAATGAAAATGAAGCGAAAAAAATGTTGTTTGCTATATATCCTTGTTACCTTTTTTGTTATCAACTATGTAATTCAAAGGATTCCTGAGTTTTGTGAGCTCTGATAAAACTCTCTTAATAATTAGCAGAAACCGCTTTATGTTATAGTTGAAATTTTTTGGATAAAAAAAGCCTAATGACCTAATATAAGCACTTGTTTACTTTCTTGGTGGGGGAAATTGAATGCATCCATAGTTTTCCCTTTGTGCTTGTCTTGTAATTTCGTAAAATGACCTTGGAATGCATTTTTATTCTGATGTGTCAGGTCTTTATGTGAGTAGGAACACCTATATTCGTGCTGGTGTGAGAGAGTGGAACGTCACCAATCCAGTTCATTTGGTATGTTTCGAACTGTTTAGATAATACATTTCTTGTTCATATATAAATTCATGCATAACATGCTTCAAAAACTAAAACTAGGAAAACACGAGGAAATTTAGCTGTCATTCCGGAAGGAAATGCCAAAATCTTAATAAATATTACTTTGTTATACTTGAAATGAAATTAGATTAGTATCGTAAACTCATATTCTTGTATATTGTAAATTGAGCAAGTATCATATTTACATTTAATATTGTGAAATTATAAGTAGATGGCACATGTCAAGATCTGTTCTCTTGGTGGCCTTCTACCCCATGCCTATTTTTTTCATCTTCTAGAAAACAATTATAATTCTGATGGTTTGAGATTAACTTCTTCAATATTTATGTACTCGTTTTCTTCAAGTATCCTTAAGGGCCTTAATGCTACCTACATTTGATTGTACCCTTAGTCTTTTCCTTTTATTGACTTTTTTCAAGAAGGAACTTACAGATGTACTTTCTGCAGTTCCATTTTTTGGCTAAATTTCTCACATTTTTGAATGGAGCCCTTATGCTCTAAAATAGAATGGGGATATTACCCCTCATTTTTCCTTCCTGAACTTAGGTACAGCTAAATTTTTCGTTGTTCTTGAATGTCCGTTTTATTATGGTGCTATTCTCTAGCTAACGTTGAAAATAATGTGTTCTGGATCATCCAATAGATGTTAAACTTAACATTCAGGAAAACTGAATGTCTTGCCAGGTGAATTCAATAAGGTTATGTTTGATATGTAAAAAGAATAGGAAATGGAATTCTATTCCTAAATTATTGGTTTAGGGTTCCAATATTTTTCTTTGGTATGTCATGCAATAGGAATTGAAATTCTATTTTTTAGTTTGGTGTGATTCCATAATTTAGAGGAATAGAATTCAAAAATTAATAAATTTCTACAATCATTCTTATTTTTAATAGTTATATGTTTTATAAACAAATATTAGTAATTATTTTTTAACTCTATTTTTTATGTTTCATTTTTTTTTAAACTATTTTTACATATATTTTTTAAAAAAACTGATAAAATTATTATTGATATTTATTTAAATTTTTCAATAATTATAGAAATATTACAAACAATAATTTTAATTCATTATGAGCTGTCATGTCAAAAAAAAAAAAAAAGAAATTCACTATGTCATCTATTGTAAAAATCATATGAAACATTATTGCAAATCTAACTAATAATTGCAAAATTAGTATATATAATTTAATAATAATATTAATTAAAAATAAAAATAGAAGAAATAAAATATAATAAATTAATAATATAAATATATTATTTTTTTTATATAATTGTTTTGTTACGTAAATTTGATTAAGGAAAATGAGAATAATAAAATATATAAAAAAAATTGTTTGACAAAAAAAAAAAAGAGTCACAAACAAAAGGAAAAGGAATCTAAATACCTCAAAAAGTTAGGTAATAGGATTCCTAGAATATTGAGGAATGAGAACTCTATTCTCAAAAATATAAGATACCAAATTTGAATTTAGAATAGGAAGTCCATTCCTATTCCAAAATTGAACATACCAAACATTCTCTAAGGTTATTTTTTATTTTCTGCTTTATTGAGTTGAGGGATTCCAGTTAGCTCAAAATCAACTCTTCTGGTCTTATAAACTAACTAATATTTTCCCTACCATCTGGTTCAAAGTATTTAATCCTAATGCATCATAGCTTCTACTAGCAGTGTTGATGGCTCTTAATTTCCCTGGATGATCATTGGGCTCAAATTTCGATTCAAACATAATAAAAATTTAAAAGGAGCATTGTTAGTAAAGAATAATTTAATTGAAAAAGTAGATTGATGCACTTCATAATCTTCATTTCGTGTGCATGAGATATTCACTATAATCTTCCTGAAATTTCTCCCTCTTGCAGGTTTGCTATTATCGCTACATGAGATTCTTACCTTCTGGCAGGTTTCTTTACAAGGTCATAATTTCTCATCAAAATTGAATACATTAATTTGAGATGATACATAGTGGGATACTTTCCTTTTTGTCTTGTCTTGACTGTTTCATCTGTTATTTTGTGATGTATAGACTTCTTCTCATACAGTAAAGGAGGTTGCGAAATGCATGAATCTTCGTGCATCAAAAGCTGATGATGTTTTTAGTGGCCGTTACACATTGACTGATGACAAGGTACAGTTCTTCATTTGTTTGGAATAAATTTTGATTTTCTGTTCTTGAAAATTCATTTTTGCATTAAGAGTTTCCTTTATTGCAGGGGTTAATTGAATATGGAATGCTGAATGTAACTTTTCTCATTTAGTTTCTTATTTTTGGTGAATCTGCTATTTGAAAGCTTTTATTTTTACACATCTATTGCAGGTTGAAGCTGCTTTCCTATACCCTGGTATGCGTCCCACTCTGTGGAAAGTCTGTTTAAGGTAATATACATTCTGACACGTGTAATTCTTATTCAGAATTTTTGTGCTGATTTAATTATGAGGAGTATATCTCTTATTCGTGTCTAGTTCTGAATATGAGTAGGTAATGAACCATTTTATAGTTAAGACTTGGAAGGAACGACTCTTGTCATGTTCACCATGGGGTTTCTATTTCCATTTTCATCCTTCAATTTTTATCTCCTCCATGTCGATAGCCAATTTTGATGATCCTCTCCTTTAGGTTAAGAGGAACGACCAGAGGGGCTAACAATCGGATGGATATTCTCTCACTTGTAACAAGTAAAGTGGACAGTGATGGGATCACTGGGCCTGAGGAGGATATCATTGGAGTGGTTGAAGAATGGCAGGAAGATGAGATATCACGTACATCGCACAAGAGGGGACTTGCACCTTTTGCTTTTGTTCCATTTGAAGAGGTACATATTTTTGAGTTTTCCCCTTCTTAACAAACAGTATAAACCATTGAAAGGTGCATGTAATATATATGCATTATTATCCACCCTCCTTTGGGAGGATAATAATATCTAATGGGAAGAACCATAGATTTTTGTTTTCTGGTATGGTATCACTTTTATCACTCTTTCTCACTCCACCTTAGATCGAAATCAGCGTGTTTGCTCATAAATGCTAAAGGATCTTTCTTGTTTGCGACTCAGATTCTCGCAATCTAGTACATTCTGCTCAATTTTGAGGAAATTTTGTTCTGTGTGTTTATGTAGGCGGAAACATCAGTTCTGAACCTACCTGTGGAAAAGATGGATTATTATGTTCCTGGATAGAACTTGGATATACTGTTTGTATATATGTATATACATGTATGAACCGTATGATAATGTGTGGTTCTTTCCATTTTGTTGCATGCTTAACACAACCTTTTATGTCATATCAAGTGATGTAATATCTGTTTGGTCATGGATTCACCTGTAGTCACCCCTTAAACAATTTATATATTAATTCATTGCAGAATGTTCAAAATATGTTGGGAATTAGCATTTGTTTATTGTTTATTTTTAATCATTTTTTTTTTCTATTGTTGCTCTTGTGCCTTAGTTTTTTTTTTTCCCAACTTATTGAAAAGAATTTTTTTACTTGACAAGAACACAAGTTCAACGTGAAACTAACATGGTTTTATAACTCTCATTATTGATGCCATAATCCGTAATTAGAAATACTATTTGGGCATTTCTCCTTCGCTTGTTACTATTTTTTTTTTCTGAGATCAAGACACCTATTATTGTTGAGATTTATTGTTTAAATTTGCTCAATATGGTGAGGTCGACTGGAAATTTATACAACAAAACTAGGGGTGTCAATGGATTGGTTCGTGTTGTGTTGATCCACTCAATATGATCTGTTTATTAATCGAGTTGACACCAATATAACACGAAAATTAAACGGGGTACGCGAACATAACACACGATCTGTTTATTAATCGGGTTGACATGAATATAACACGAAAATTAAACGGGTTACGCGAACATAATAAGTTTAACTTTCGTATCATATTTAAGTCATAAAATCCGATACAAATATGACACGATTATATTTTTTCGGTCATTTAATATGACATAACACGACCAATATGAGACAAAAATGATATTTAAATATTTTTTTTTATAAAATAATACTATTAATTTTGGTATTTCAATAAATTTACACGTGTTATAAATTGATTGAATCAGATTGACACAACACAAAATAAAAAAATTAAACAAATTGTAATAGATTCACATGTCAACCTGTAACATGACCCGATTTAAGATGTATAATAAACATATCGACCCGTTTAGAATATGAACACGTATATATTCAACAATATTCTGCTAATTTTACATATTTCGTATGAGAATACAAAACACAAGAATTGGTATTATTCCATGGGAGCATAAGTAGACAATCTTGGACAAGAGCCTTATTACAAATCTTGCACAAAAATTTCTGGAGAAAGGATGTCATATAGCTGAAGTTGGTTGTGTATTTGATTTGATATCTCCTGAATACACAACAGAATTCCAGGATGGGTTTCGAGGAAGAAATGTGTCCTGTTGAAAGAAACCAGAAAATATAGCTAACCTTAGTTGGAATTAGGTAAAACAACATCAAGTTTTCACATAAATATGGATTCTTATGAAATCTACAAATATGAACTATGGGACTCCAAGATCGACATGATCAACAATAAAGATAAAATGATTCATTGATACTAAAATTTACTCTATGTTTTTCAATTTGATACTAAACTTTTTTTTTCCATCATTTTGGTATTAGATTTTTTAATTTTTGAGCAATATCTACAAAAATGTGCTCACGTATATGCTGAAATGTCATAGCAATCGACGTCAATTGCCAAGTCAAATACAAATTTATGGACTGTTGTCATCACTAAAACACAAAAAATCCCTAAAGTCCTAAAATTTTAAGAATTTTAAAGGGTCTTTTTGTCAAATTGAGGTGATAACGTTGCATATGCATATGATGATGTGACATTTTAACTTCTAAAACAGTACATTTTTATCAAAAAAAATTTTTCTTTGAAAATATCAAAAATTGTTTGAGTAAACAAAAATTGAAAGAACTAAAGTGATAAAAAGAAAACTTGCAGCAAATAGAAACACATGCATAACTTTTGGTCTTCAACAATATATCCTAACAGCGGCAACAGAAAACAAGTGCACGAATTTATAACTCCAATTCAGGTGAAGCATTTCAAAATCCGAAAGGAGATGAGTTCTTCCTTTCCCTTCATTTATTCATTAATATCAGTAAACAGATACAATAGAAACCCTAGCTCTATTAATCTCTGATAAAAAAAAGATTCAAAAATTCCAGGACAATTATTATCATAATCATCAACGCTAAACAAAAAGAAGCACAAATCCATATCCGAAAAGATCAACCCCACATCAAAGAATAGCACGATTTCAATTTTTTTTTTTAAGAAAAGGATAAATGCGAAAGAAGAAGAAGAAGGGCTTACAGAAACATAGGAGCAGGTAGGGATGATGGAGAGGGAATGGGAGTTGGCGTGATTGAAAGCAGCAACACAAAGGTGAGAAGCCATGCCCAAGCCTCTCTTTGAAGGAGGCACATAAGTATGCAAAATATCCATCACTTTCCCATCCTTTCTAAGCACATATTCGAGATATGCATCCTTGTCTTCCGTCTCAAACTTTCTCTGATTTTCGTTCCACACAATCTTCGGCGCCTCCGGTGCTGCCGCCGCCGCCGCAGTTGCTGTTGCCATCCTTTACACCGTCTAAGTCCGTGACCTTAGGATAAGTTATCCCCTCTCTGGGTGTACTGTTCAATTTATGGGAGTGGGAATTTGGCGGTCAACTGTTACGTGTATCGAAATGTGTTAATTTGACCAGTTGATTATGTCAGCATTTAATTATTTTATTTTTTTAAAATTAAATATAATATCCACATTTATCATTTAATTTAATTATTAGATTAATTTATAAATATCACTCTCATCTAGAAAAAAATATATTTATTTTTTGTCATATGATATTATAAATTATTATTATTTAAATATAATAATTTTATTTAATTATAAATATACTTTTATTTATATATTTTATTATAAATCATCAATTAATTATTATTTTTTAATTTTTTTAACTTTTACTTTAAATAACTATTAAAATTGATTAATATTTTCATAAATATTAAATTAAATCTTACATTAAAAAAGATAAAATAATTATTTTTAAGATAATAATAGATGAAAGATATTTTTAAAAAATATTAAATATTAGTCATTAATTTAACTAAATTAACTAATTTTTTTAATATGTGCAAAAATAAACTATATATATATTCTTTTCCTTGTTAACCATTGAAAAAGTGGTTGATAACTTTGAAGACTATAAAAGTATTTCAAGCAATTCATGTTCGGATTCCATTATTTTATCTCCTTCTCCAAACTTATAATAAAAAAAAATATTTGAAGAGCAATACATGATGATAGGATCGATGAGGACACAAATCAACTGAAGCTTACAAGAAATTTAATTGACAGAACAAAGAAATTCATAATAATGAGTACGAATCCTGGGTAGCCAGGATCCTACATTTACTATAGTTGTGCTATTGAAACATTTGGAATTAAACAATCTAAGGGAATTCGAGTAACTTTTGGTCACACCATACGTTTTTAATTTTTAATCCGATGAATAAAGGATATCAAGAGCTACACATTCCATGTTTTCACTCTGCACGAGACTGGCCTGCTCGGGATGAGAGAATGATTCCGACAATAAGACCATACAGAGCAAGCGCTTCAGCAAAGATGAGGATGAGAATCATTCCCACAAACAGCTTTGGTTGTTGAGCATTAGCCCTGAAAAACGTTTAAACAACCCAAAAAAAAGGGAAAATTATAACATATTATTTAACAAAGAGCTCATCTAATCTTGGAAAGCATATACTGCTTCTGGGGTTGAAGCCTAGAACTAGAAGAACAAGCAAGTAGAAGAAGAAGATCAGAGACTATATCCACAAGAGAATTCCCAAAACCAAAAGGTGCTCCAAATGGCTCAAAAGATGTCTCAGATTAGTATTTGAACTTCCACTTAATTATGATGCTGTTTCCAACAAACACATACCCGGAGAAACCAGCGACAGCAAAACTATCCTTATGAAAGCTAGCATAGTACTGATTCTCACCATTTTAACTATCTTTAGGAAGATACAGTAGTTGCAGTCGTCATAAAAACAGTTAAATAGTTTATTTGTTATGCCTATCTTTTAATAGTTTCTACTATTTTACTGATTTTGAAGATTTCTACAGGCTATAGGGGCGCGTTAAAAAGAGCATTGCTTCTAGTTTGATCCCAGCACTGTCAAGGTACCATATAAATCTGAGTTCTCCAAAAAATGGAGATGCAAACTATTTTTGCATTTTAAGGACAAGAATTCAAATCCACAAGTTATTCAACTAAGGCATAGACCTTTTACCGGAAGGAAACAGAGACCCTATTCAAAAGCAATGGAAAAACTTATAATTTGCACATTTGCAATAGGGACAACTTTTTAGGCTGAAGACCCAGCAATGTGGGAAATTTGTATGTAACCATTTGCAAAAGTTACAATTTAGAGAAGCTTATTTTTCAACTAGGAAGCATATTTGAATTTGATCAAACTAAAAGCAAACAGAAATAAATTTGCACTACCAAAAACCCACAAGTAAAAGTAGAAATCTTACCGGACACCAGCGTCGCCAACAATCCCGATTGCCATTCCGGCAGATAAGCCAGCAAGTCCACAAGCTAGACCAGAGGACAAGTGAGCATACCCATCAAAAAGATAATAAGATTTAGCCTTTGGATTAATACCAGTACTAATAATAACCGCTATAATTAACCCGTAAATCCCCAAAACACCAGCCATAACCACTGGAACTATCGACTTCATAACGAGCTCCGGCCGCATCACTCCCATGGAAGCCACT